>QRFJ01006056.1:0-163816 GCA_006176705.1 Cocos nucifera | reverse complement strand
CAGTGCATTTTCTACTCGGAAACGAGCAGTGGATGACACAATAAAGTGATAAAATTTTTTTTAACGGTTAATTAATGCTCTCCCCAAACTATAATTGCCAAATAAAGTTAATCTTGAACCCGCTTTTGTGTTTTTTTTTTGGGGGGCCCCCCCCATAGATCCGCTGCCATAGATTCTGACGGTAGTCGTTATAGAATCGCGCATAGTATCTAATAACCAGTATTTTTTGATAATCGCTGTCATTGGTTGAAAATATTTTTTTTCTTATTTTTTTATCTAAATATTATATAATTTTAAAATTTAATATCCATCTTCATCGTTCATTATCTAAATAATTATCATTAGAGTGTCCTCGCAAAAGATCGCCTCGATCCGATGGTCCTAGCTTCATCGATAAAAAAAATTTGATTTCGACGATCACGAACGATGATGCGATGATCTGATATATGAAAATCTTCGATGGATTCAAAAATCTGCAACGATGATCTTGATGATGTTTGTAGCATACTATCAAAGTTTCACTTCAATCAGATATCGTTATCATGGTCAATTTAGTATAGAATGATTTTGATCATTAAATTAAAGACAAGCGATCAAAGGATTAAACGACGTCCGATTATGAGATAATTTTTTAGTTAAATGATCTTTGTTATAATTCTAAATGTTTTATACGACGATGATAGTAAAATTCAAATAATTTTCGTATAAACTATTCATGTTAAGTAGATATTACAAAAGTTCGAGCATAACAATCAGCGAAGTTTCAGAATAGTTATCAGGAGATATATAGTTTTAGATTGTTCTTCATCTCACGAATTGAATTTTATAATCACCACCATAAAAAATGATTAAATTAGTAGCCAAGATCATTTATAAAAAAAATTATCTCATAATCGGACATCGTCTGATCTTTTGATTACTCGTTTATCATTTAACGATCGAAACTAACCTATACCAAAATTGATCAAGATAACGATATCCGATTGAAGTAAAATTTTGATAGTATGTTACAAACATCACCGAGATCATCGTTGCAGATTTTTGGATCCATCGGAGGTCTCCATCTATCAGATCATCGCATCATCGTTCGTGGTCATTGAAATTGAATTTTTCTGATCGACGAAGCTAGGGCCATCGGATCGGGGTGATCTTTTACGACGACACTCTAATGATAATTATTTAGATAATGAATAGTGAAAATGGACATTAAATTTTAAAATTATATAATATTTAAAAAAAAATATATATGGTAGTAGTTACAAGAGAGTTAATAAAAACATATGCCATAGATTCGACTTATAACAACGATTAACAAAAATTATTATCATAAAATCTATAATAATAATTTTAAAAATTATTATCATAATATATGCTATCATAGATAATTTTTATAGTAGTATTTATCTCCAATCATGTCCTACGACCAACGGAAGGTTTCTAACTCAACCTCACTGACTCCCCGAGCAATCAGTTGTCTACATGGCAAAAGGTGAGAAGGAGTGAAACATACAAAAGGACAATATGTCAAGAAGAGAGAGTGTGGGTGTGGAAGAGGGAGAGAGAGTGTTTGGGTGAGGGAGAGAGGGAAAGTTAGCAAAATTATACGATGTTTGGAGGAAAATAAGGTTACAGCCCACTTTTTCAGCATGATGGCACCGCGCTCCCCACTCCACAGGCAATGCCTAATTATGCTGAAACAACGTTCTTGAAGTTTCAAATTTGAGTTTTTGACAAGGATGGGTTTAGGAGAGAGAAACACTGGTGATCTTAGAGAGAGAAACCACTACTTCAGCTTCTCCAAGCAACCCAACCCACACCTCCTATCTTCCCCATACATCCATCACTCCAACCAGTATGTCCACCCGGAATCTAGAAACTCTTACAAGAGAGTACCCGCAGTTGAGGAAACGCGACCTCCCCATATAGAAGACCTAAATGGTGACCGACGTCGTGCTAAGAGAGAGATGCAGTAATCTGGAGAGAGATGGTCCACTACCCGCCGCTTCGTCAAGATACCACCTCCAAAGATGGCAACCCCAAAAACCCGACGCCATTTTCGCTCTTATCAATACCAGAAGCCTGGGTGTGGAAACTATCGTGCTCCCCGACATGCTGCAGTTAAGGCGCCGGAAACAGCAGCATCCAAATTAATCGCTGGAGAAGCGACAGGTTGCCCAATCCAGACGATACTTGGCCGCACTTGAATCCCGTACTTCTGATGCAAGAATATTGGGAGGGAACTCAAAAAAAGAGGGAAAGCCTGGTCGCCGACGTCCTTTCAATGTTTCTTAGAACTACGTTATTTCTCTCACTGGCGCCAACTCCATCCCACTGGGACATCATATTACAGTTCCTTCGCCTTCTCCACTGCCGTCCAGATTCGCTGCTCGAGGTGATGGGATCTTGGGGCCACACCCAACAACACAACCTCCGCCGATCCAAGGTACATCTGAACATACTACTGCTAAAGTTTCCATGGCTTGTTCCTATGTCGAAGCCCTCATGTTATCCCACGCCGACTGGAATGTTGAAGATTGTTCAATAAAAAAATTTCCATCAACGACTCCCACTGCTCGAGGAGGGGCTTCTCCACATCTCTCTCCGTCACTTCTAAGCCCCACCATAATTACTCCTCGCCCCTTTAAAAAGGGGAGATGCTTCCGCTGTGGAGATATCGACCATTCCAAAGACTCATGTAGAAATCCAGTAAAATGTTTCTCTTGTCCTTGCTTTGGTCACTCTCTATTGTAACACCAACCTCACAGAAATCATCCCTTATAAAACACAACCTATATCTTCGTCACCATCGTCCACGACCAAACAACCTACCATGGACCACCCTCTACCTGATCACCGTTACCAGAAACCCCACCTTCTCTGCCTATACGTAGAGCAAAAGCCTTCATCCCCAATTCTTGTAAGCTGTTGGAAACCCAGGAGTACTTGACACAGGCGGCTTTTGTGGAATCCACTGATCGTCCTATTAAGCCAGATGACGTTGCCTCAACGTTAGCTCAAAAGGCTAACACTCCAGGTTCCTAGACAGTTCGTAAGCTCTCAAACGCCAACTCTTTTTTTGTTGCTTGCCCATCCTTTGTAGTGGTGCAACAACTAGTTGCTTCAAGTCCGATTCTCAGTGAAGGATTCACACTGTGGATTGATCATTGGGATCAAACATTCGGGGGATCGCCATGCAACCTCAAATATAAGGTGGTAGCCAGCCTTGTTAATCTTCCCTTAACCTGCTGGAATGTCGAAGCTGTAGGGAATATTCTTTCCAGTTTTGGAGTACCCATTCATGCAAGCAGAGCATGCAAACGCTAGGAAGATCTTACAAGTTTGGACATCCATTTTCTCTGTGAGAGCATAGATTCAGTGCCTGAGGTGATAGAGGTTACGGTGGGTTTACATTCTTATGAAGTTCGTCTTCATGTTAATTACAGTTGTCTTTATGATCCTTCTGAAGATGAAAACATCTCCCACGACAACGATCATGAAGGGATGGATGAAGATAAAGCCGAGTTCTGGTTCGGGAGTTCCAACCGAGGGACAGGCCAAACCATGCAACAGCCACGATCTCCATCCAACCATAGCTTGCCAGAGTAGCCAACACAGCAGCGTACTGCAAGGAGGAACTCCCCATCGCTCATGTCACATCAATATATGGTTTGAATCGGCTACAACTCGACCGTTTCTCCTCTCCCTCCCCCAACTCAACGGTCTAATTTGGTTCTAGACCTTCAGCACATTTTGTCTGCAGCCCATCTTTTCCTCCTAGCCCCTATCTTACAGCTTTCATCATCAAGTCCTATTTAAATATAACTGTTACCCTCCAGATCTTCCGGCTTTGACGCTTCCAAATTCAAACTCGTCTACAGTCTCCTACACATCCATAGATCAGGAGAATGTGGATCTGGTTCCCACATTCAAACCTTCTCATAGTAAGGCAGATCAGGTCAATCTTATACCGGTTCATCGTGTCTTCTCTACTCTCACTTCTGCTCTCTGCTGCCAAACTCAACTCTCCATATCCCCCTTAGTTGGACCTCATGACTCCTTTACACCTAAGACACCCAGCCAAGTGTCCCCTCCTGCTGCCAAAAGAAGCCCTAGGCTCCGCAACAAGAAAGCTAAAGCGCTTAGTCTTGAGATAGAAAATCTATCAGATGCTGATATCTTCTTCATCAACTCTATAACCACTGGCGATATTATTGAGCTCGGGATTGCATGTGGTGTCAAATTTGGCGATGGCCACAGCAATCATATTCACAGGATTAAAACATTGGAACAGACGCTGCTTCAAATCATACGGAAGTTCACTGGGTAAGGCAACATGATGTACGAAGTTCATCTAAACAACCTTTTGGATATCTGTGTACAGGAGCTGTATCTTCTTCTAGTAGCTATGCATTCACCACTAGCTCTTGGTTTTTTTGTACTGGACCATTATCTTAGGGATCAATTGTTTGATCCACATCCTCTGTAACTTGCTTACTAGGAGGTTTTGGCTTGCATGCTACCTTATCAATAGTAGTCATCCCCTTTTCATCCATCCAAAATGCAGTTCCTAGTACACATGATAATACAATGCTGGAATGTTCGTGGCTTGGGTCGTGCAACCAAACGTCGAATAGTCAGGAACTCGGTGCAGAAGTCAAATTGCACCATTATTTGTCTACAGGAAACTAAGCTCTGCACCTTCAATAACAGGTTACTTGAGTCTATATGTGGACGTGAATTCAACTTATGGGATATGAAGGAAGCAGAGGGATCTAGTGGTGGTATCATTACGTGTTGGAAGAGTGCAATTCTCCTTGGTTCTCAGTTTCATACAGATTCTCTATATCTACTCAGTTCAGGAACATATCCACTAATCAACAATGGCTGATTACTAACATATATGGTCCGTCAGATGCTCAGGATCGTGATCTCTTTTTCTCCGAGCTCCGGCAGCTTAAGCAACGCATTCAGATTCCTTGGATCGTATTAGGAGATTTTAATATTATTCGACGACCGGAAGAAAGAATGGGACATGCAAGTAGTACATCTTCTTCCAGAAAATTTAACAATCTTCTAAATGAGCTAGAACTGATAGAAATTGCTCTCAACAATAGAAGATTTACTTGGTCAAACTTTCGAGAAGATCTCTGCCTTGCCAAACTTGACAGATACTTCACAACCTGAACTGTCAAGGTACTTTTCCTCTTACCAACTGCACCGCTATGGAAAGAACCACTTCAGACCACGTCCCTCTCAAAATTTCTCTTGCTTCTTCGGCTCATTCATTTTTCAACAGAGGGAAGGTATTTCGATTCGAGGAGCATTGGAATGCGTATTTGGAACTCCCAAACATCATTTCTAATTCTTGGAATATCAGAACACGTTCCCTGCATGCAAGTGCTCGTATAGCTTTTAAACTAAAACAGCTCAGGAAAATCCTTCACAAATGGAGCAACACATCAGTCGGAAACATTTTTTAAAAAAAAACAAGACCTTTCCAGCCAAATTGACAGACCAGACAGGATAGAAGAAGAGGTGGGCCTTTCAAACGAAGACAGACTATACAGATCGAAACTCAAAGTCCTCCCTGAAGAAATCTACTCCCAAGAAGAACAATACTGGAAGCAACGCTCGCGCGACCAATGGATTAAAGATGGTGATAGAAACACTGCTTATTTTCATATATCTGCTTGCAATCAGAAGCGGAAAAATGAAATCCAACAGATTTTTGAAAATGGACGGTGCATTTTGAATCAACAGACCATCCAAAACGAATTTTCTTCCTTCTATTCCTCTCTTCTGGGCTCTTTGGATGATGGAAACCTCGAAGTAGACTGGGAAAGGCTTTACCCAGAGGGGCCAATAGACCTACAGGCTCTACAGAATGAATTTACAGAGGATGAAATAAAAATGCTGTTTTCTCCCTCGATAAAGGCAAAGCACCTGGCCCGGTGGTTTTCCCATATCATTCTATCAACGGCATTGGGACACATTTAAGGGTGATTTTCTTCAGCTCCTTAAAGATTTATTTGATGGAAAAGCGGATCTATCTTGCTTGAACTACACTTATATCACCCTTGTCCCAAAAAAAGTTGAATGTCCAATAGTACGTGACTTCAGACCGATCAGCTTAGAGAACGGGGTGGTGAAGATTATCTCTAAACTTCTTTCCATCAGGTCGAGTAAATATATCGACAAGTTGGTGGGTTGCTCCCAATCTGCATTCATAAAAGGTAGAAATATCTCAGAAAATTTTGCTACTGCTTCAGAACTCCTCAATTTTTTCAAAAAATCCAAGGAAAAAGGCATAATGATTAAACTGGACTTTGAAAAGGCTTTCGATACTGTGTCTTGGACAACTTTAGTTAAACTAATGCAAAAACGTGGATTCGGGCCAAAATTTACTTCTTGGATCAGTAAGATTCTGATGACCACCACTTCTGCTGTTCTGCTTAACGGCAACCCAGGGAAATGATTCCAAAGCAGGAGAGGTCTCAAGCAAGGTAACCCACTCTCACCACTTCTTTTCATTTTAATTACTGACGTTCTCCATCGCATGTTAATCCAGGCTAACACAGAGGGTCTATTGAAATCTGTTGGACCAAATAATCTCCATATGAATGTCCTGCAGTACGCTAATGATGCATTACTCTTTTGCCAAGCTACCAAACCTCAACTTAATGTCATCAAGTTCATATTATACTCCTTCGAACTATTATCTGGTCTGAAAATTAACTTTTGCAAGTCACAGTTAGTTGGTTTGGGTTTATCAACAAAAGAAACTCTGGGTTGTGCAACTATCTTAGGTTGCAAGAAATCTGAATTACCTATTCAGTATTTAGGATTTCTGCTGTACTCTAAGTCTCTATCTGCAAATCAGTGGAACTTCTTAGTGGAGAAGATTAATATAAAACTCTCTAGGTGGAAAAGAATGGTGCTCTCTATGGTAGGGAGACTCACTCTTATCAACTCCATTCTTAGAATAATTCCTTCATATATATTGGATGTCAATCTACAAAATACTTGTAATTACCATAAAAAAAATTAACTCTATTTATCGAAACTTCCTTTAGAATGAGAATGGGAATCACTCCACTTTCAAAATATTGGCTAAAAAATCCCAGATATTCCATCCCAAAGCTCTAGGTGGTCTTGGTATTATAGATATCAAACTTTTCAATCAAGCAATGCTTATGAAATGGTGAGATAAATTTTTTCTACCGACCAAGGACCTTGGAAATCATTGATACAGCATTACTATTATCCGAGGGGATTTTCACTCTCAATGTCTTCTTATTTCAGACAGAAAATCTCTCCATTTTGGAGGTCGGTGACGGAAATTGGTAATCTCATTTCAATATTCACAACCGTTCAAGTTGGCAACGGTCACCACACTTTATTTTGGTACAACTGCTGGTTTACCGATCCTAATCTTAAAATAATTTTTCCTATATTATTTTGGTTAGCAGCAAATAAGGATTGTACAATTGCTTCCTTCCTTAACAAAGATGATTGGTCACAGAATTTTCTAAGCATCGTTCATCTAACTACCCAATCCAATCTTCGGGAGCTAATAAATATACTGCATAATCTCAACTTACCAATCTTGGATGATAAAAGATTCTGAAAATGATTTTTGTTGGTGCAGAATCTGGTTGACGCCAAATCGAGTTGGAGTTAAGGAAGACGAGGACGCCGTCAGTGACCTGCAAAATAAAATTTCATCTAGAGTCGGTGGTGGTGGCTCTAGCAGGACCCTCCGACGATCAAGTCAGCTCTTCTGACCAACAGAAATGGAGTGCTCAGAAAAGAGTTCCGTAGAATTTTGGAAAGGAGAAGAGAGCTTAGAGAAAACGTATCTGGAGGATCCCTTTTTATAGATGGAGCTTGATTGATGGTGACGGCCATATCGTCTAGTACTGGGCTGTTCGGGGCCGCGTGGGGTTCGGTACGGAGAGCAAGATATCGTCAGACTGATAGTGATAGCCATAACCGTCCGATAGTGGGCCGCTCGGGGCCGTATGAGGTTTGCTACGGAGAGAGGGGCATTGTCAGACTAATAGCGATCGTTCGTCAATATTTAATAGCCGTAGTTCAGAGGAAGCATAGTTCGGAGGAAGCAGATGTTGGTTGGTGAAGAACTTCGATATATATCATTTTCAGAGAAGTTTGGACTCCTGAAGAGAATATGTTTGAAGAAGATCATCCGGAAGGAATGCTAGCTGAAATATGAAAGCAATTCGTTGGAGGAATCGGACTGAAGAAAAAATCTGAAAGGAGAAGTCCGGAAGGAGTTCAGCTCCTAGAGGAATCCGACTGAAGGAGAAATTCGAAAGGAGTTCAGCTTCTGGAGGAGTTCGATCGAAGAAGAAGTCCGAAAGAAGTTTGACTCCTGGAGGAATCCGATTGAAGGAGAGATCTGGAAGGAGTTCGGCTTCGTAGAAATTTGATTGAAGGAGGAGTTCGAAGAAAATTCGGCTCCTGAAGGAATCCGACTGAAGGAGAGATTCGGAAGAAGTTTGGCTCCTATATAAACTTGACTGAAGAAAAAGTTCGAAAGGAATTTGGCTCCTATAGAAATTCGATTGAAGAAGAAATTCGGAGGGAGTTCAGCTTCTGAAGGAATCCGATTGAAGGAGGGATTCGAAAGAAGTTCGGTTTTTGTAGAAACTTGACTGAAGGAGAAGTCCGAAAGGAGTTCGACTCCTATAGAAATTCGACTGAGGAAGAAGTTCGAGAGGAGTTTGGCTCTTATAGGCATCCGTCTGAAGGAGAGATCCAAAGGAAGCTTGATTCCTGAAGAAATTCGACTGAAGAAGAAATCTGAAATGAGTTCAGCTCCTGTAGAAACTTGATAGAAGGAGGAGTTCGGAAGGAGTTTGGCTCATGTAGAAATCTGACTGAGAAAGAAGTTCGAAAGAAATTCGGCTCCTAAAGGAGTCCAATTGAGGAAGAAATTCTAGAAGAGTTCGACCGTTGAAGGAGTTCGACCGAGACTCGACCGATGAGGAGTTCGGTCGGCTAAAGAAGTTCGACTAAGATTTGACCGCTGGAGGAGTTCGACTGGGGTCCGACCACTGGAGGAGAATTCTCGATCGAAGCTCTTCCATGATTATCAGTTGCATTAGGCTAAGCATCAGACTGAACTTCATCGAGAGTGGAATTTATCCTCAATAATAGTCTCTCCTACTTTCGAATTTGAAATTCGAAGAAAGAGAGTACAAAAAAGATGACTATTGAAGTCCTCATTCGGGCTCTGCACTAGTTTAGGTTGAAGCTCAGGGAAGATCTTATCTCCGATCGAGGTTAAAGTTGAAACTTAGGAAAGATCTTATCTCTTATCAAAGAATTGACATTGAATTTGAAGCTCGGAAGAGATTTTATCTCCAATCAAGATTGACGTTGAAGCTTGGGGGAGATCTTATCTCTAGCTGAGGTTTAAGAAAATCTTATCTTCTGTTGACGTAGAAGCTCGGAGAAGATCTTATCTCCAGCCGAGGTTGAAGAAGATCTTATCTCCTATTAACGTAGAAGCTCGGAAGAGATTTTATCTCCAGCCGAGGTTGAAGGAGACCTTATCTCCTATTGATATAGAAGCTCGGAGAAGATTTTATCTTCAGCCGAGGTTGAAGGAGACCTTATCTCCTGTGGACGTAGAATTGAAGCTCGAAGAAGATCTTATCTCCAGCCAAGTTGAATCAGATCTTATCTTCTGTTGACGTAGACTTGAAGCTCGAAGAAGATCTTATCTTCAATCGAGGTTGAAGAAGATCTTATCTCCTATTATCGTAGAAGCTCGGGAGAGATCTTATCTCCAGTCGAGGTTAAAGAAGATCTTATCTCCTATTGACGTAGAAGCTTGGAGAAGATCTTATCTCCAGCGAGGGTTGAAGAAGATCTTATCTTCTGTTGACGTAGAGAAGCTTATCCCAACCGAGTTGAAGGAGATCTTATCTCCGTGAGACATGAGCTCGGAAGAGATCTTATCTTCAGTCAAAATTGAAGAAGATCTTTATCTGTTTGATATAGAAGTTCAGAGAGATCTTATCTCCAATCAAGATTGAAGAAGATCTTATCTCCTGTTGACGTAAAAGCTCGGAGGTGATCTTATCTCCAACCGAGGTTGATGGAGATCTTAACTCTTATTGACATAAAAGCTCGAGGGAGATCTTATCTTCAGTTGAGGTTGAAGAAGATCTTATTTTCTGTTGACATAGATATTAAAGCTCGGAAGATCTTATCTTCAGTCGAGGTGAAGAAGATCTTATCTTCTATTGATGTAGAAGCTCGAAAGAGATCTTATCTCCAGCCAAGGTTGAATGAGATCTTATCTCCTATTGACGTAGAAGCTCGGAGGAGATCTTATCTCCAGCCGAGGAAGTTGAAGAGAGAGATCTTATCTCAACTTTGTTGACGTAGACGTTGAAGCTCAGGAAGATCTTATCTCCAGTCGAAGTTATTCTGACGTAGAAGCTTAGAAAGATCTTATCTCCAGCCGAGATTGAAAGAGATCTTATCTCCTATTGACATAGAAGCTCGGGGGAGATCTTATCTCCAGCCAAGATTGAAGAAGATCTTATCTCCTGTTGACATAGATATTGAAGCTCGGGGAGATCTTATCTCCAACCGAGGTTGAAGGAGATCTTATCTCCTGTTGACATAGAAGCTCGAGAAAGATCTTATCTTCAATCGAGGTTGAAGGAGATCTTATCTCCTATTGATGTAGACGAAGCTCGGGAGAGATCTTATCTCCAATCGAGGTTGAAGGAGATCTTATCTCCTATTGACGTAGAAACTCGGGAGAGATCTTATCTCCAGCCAAAGTTAAAGTTTGAAGCTCGGAGAGATATCTTCAATCGAGGTTGAAGGAGATCTTATCTCTTGTTGTCGTAGAAGCTCGGAGAAGATCTTATCTTCAGCTGAAGGTTGAAGGAGATCTTATCTTCTATTGACATAGACGTTGAGCTCGGAGAGATCTTATCTCCAACCGAGGTTGAGGAAGATCTTATCTCCTGTTGATGTTGACGTTGAAGCTCGGGAGAGATCTTATCTCCAGCCAAGGTTGAAAAAAATCTTATCTCCTGTTGACGTGGACGTTGAAGCTCGAAGGAGATCTTATCTCCAGCCGAGATTGAAGAAGATTTTATCTCTTGTTGACGTAGAAACTCGGGAGAGATCTTATCTCCAGCCGAGGTTGAAGGAGATCTTATCTCCTATTGACGAAGTTCTTTACCAACCAACGCTTGCTTCCTCCAAACTACGGCTGAACGGTCGCTATCAGTCTGACAATGCCCCTCTCTCCATAGCAAACCCCATGCGGCCCTGAGCGGCCCACTACCGGATGGTTATGGCTGTCACTATCAGTCTGACGACATCTTGCTCTCCGTACCGAACCTCACGCGACCCCGAGTGGTCCACTATCGGATTGTATGGCCGTCACCATCAATCAAGCTTCGTCTATAAAGAGGGACCCTCCAGATACGTTTTCTCTAAGCCCTCTTCTTCTTTCCAAAACTCTGCAGAACTTTTTTCTGAGTACTCCATTTCTGTTGGCCAGAAGAGCTGACTTGATTATTGGAGGATCCTGCCAGAGCCACTACCATCGACTTCGAATGAAATTTTATTTTATAGGTCACCGACAGCGACCTCATCTTCCTCGACTCCAGCTCGATCCGGCGTCAATCAGATTCTGCACCAACAGTTTTCTAAACAAACATACTCAGTATCGGCTTACTACAAGTTTGTTTTTCATGGAGGAGTGGTTTCACAGTTCGGAAGAACCATTTGGAAGCTCGCAATCCTGGAGCAATGTAAATTGTTCAATTAGCTGTGCTATCATCACAAGATACTTACTGCTGAAAATCTAAAAAGGAAAGGATTCTATGGTGCCAGCAGATGCTCACTTTGCTATGGCAATAATGAATCAATTGATCACACATTTATCCATTGCATATATTCAGCAGAGGTATGGAAAGGAACTATACACTGTCACATTCCTGAACTTCCACAGAACATCGAACACCTCTGGGAAGAATGGATACAGAAACAATGTAAATCATCGAAAGCTAGAACATCGGCGGTCATTGCATCTGTTACACCATGGTCTCTTTGGAAAGAACGAAACTACAGACTATTCCAAGCTAAGGCTTCTTCTCCTATTGAGATTGCGCGAACGATATCATTTTTGATAAAAGATTGGACCAAAACTACATAAAGGAAGAGCGATACTCCTCCTTCTCAAAGGTCTGCACAAGCGGGAGGTGTTATTATAGCTAGGATTTTACCTGTGAGTACAAGAATGTCTTGCTCGACTTTGGTCAACCAGCAAAAGAGGCGGTGTTGCAGGTTTCAGGTATCCAGATGAGCCTGCTTTCAGGTTTTAGAGATTTAGTAGATGGTTTACAGTAACATGTTTCAACAGGAAGATTACAGGTTTTGAGGGCCTTCAATTCAGATTTTGCAGCAAAATATGATTACAGTTTTTGTGGGCCTACACAAACGGTTCCAGCATCATTCCTTCTCACAGCTTTCTCTACCCAACACTAACTCTCTTCTACTTGTGTCAACACCACACAGAAAGACCTTCAGGTTGATATTATATTGGTATAAAAAGGAATGAGACCACCCACGATTCCTGTCAAGAACCATGATGAGGAGTCTTTAAACATCAAGCACTCTTAACCTTTTAACTCCACAACAAGAAAACTCCTTGAGCAATGAGACTTTTGCATGTCAACTCCTTCCTAACAGTCATTTCTACTGATAGAAAATATTCTTGGTAGAGGATTCTGTACTTCCATTTAATATTGTTCCCTCCTTCATTCCGTGTTCATGGTTGTAATAATAGCTATTATTTAATATATCATAAGGGGGAAGTGTCTAATTTTCTCCTTGTTTACTTCAAAAAAAAAAAAAAAAAAAAATGCTGGAACCCACCCTAGACCGTGTCCTCATAATGAAAATAAATTAACTTTATGGTAAAAAAAATCATTCTTTAGTACTTCAAATAAAGTTTATAACATTTAAGAAACAAATGATTACAAATTATTATTATTGCCTCCCTTTGGCAGAAATCTTGGCTCCTCTACTTCATGTGTATATATATATATTTTGCCCTTGAGAGAAACCACTTGATCAAAGCAATACTGCAACTATAGAGAGATGTTATATAGTATATTATATTTTAATCATTATTCGTAATTTTAAAAAGTTCATATTTTTAATTAAATATTGATGCATTCTAGATAAAGATTATTATAGTAGTAATAAAATGCCTCAGATCGACTGATATACCCCAGAGGCACTTCAACTCAGTTTATTCTGACGAGTACTTGTAGATCAGGATATTATTATAATATTTTCTAAATAGATGACTAATGCTAGAGGGCCGATCTAATCCAATATTTATGAAAACATTCTGACTGGCACCTATCATTTTTAAATCACCTCGAATAAAGAAAGTTTTCCATGGATTGACCGCAATACAACCGTAATCAGATCGTAAATAGGTTGTCACCTACTCGCCCAAAATCATCGATGATAAATTAAGAATTCTTATCACACCAGCAACTGTCAATCCGTTTGAAAGATTTTCAAAAATCTCGTCACGACGAGATTAGCGGTCCGAAATCAGTAGAATGACGTAACCATCATGTAAAAACTTTTCTATAAATACCATGAACCCTGAGAATCTAGGTAAGCAAGAAATTTCTCTAAAAAAAAATTAGCTCCTGCTTGTTTCTGACTTGAGTATCGGAGGATCCTCGTCGGAGACCAAATTCTTCGATCCGGACTTTATTTTGCAGGTTCTCAAACTTGTCTACATGGAGCCATTCCTCTAATTCTGAAGCCAATAATTCTCAGCAGTAATAGATTAGCGCTAGAGAAAGGGTCGGCTAAACTTTTAGCCTATCATAATTTTTGTGAAAAAATGGTCGTTCGGTCTTTAAAGATCAAACCAATCCACAACAAATAACAATGGCTCTGAAAAAGGCCTCGTCCTGGCTCAATGACGTCATTGAGACCACTACCTCACAGCAACCAGATCTGAGGGTTGATAATCACATTCAGCCCACGATGGTGGAAGTCTCTCTACCTGTCCAGTTGGCCCATGTCACCCTTGACCAATTCAACTTACTCCTTCAGCAGGTTCACTCCCTGATGATTGTTGTCTAAGCGGTCCAAATGGTGATCGCGCTTTTCTTAATGACACCGCAGTCAAATTTGACTACTCTTGCTTCACCCTCAATGGTACAATTGATGCCTCCAATGGTCCCACTCGCGCCACCAGTGGCAGCACTGATCTAGCCATCGGCATCCTTTCGGCAAATCGCACCCACACTGTCACCTCCATAAAGTTCCAGATGGAGACGACCCCATTCATGATCTCTTAGCCCACAATCATGGCATGGTTTTACTCCCAACCGTCGTTCTCCCCAGCAATCCGAGGTCCTCACCGATCGAGACTTGATGATTGAAAGAAAGCTTTGAGAGTTCGACAAGAAACTCGAAGCTCTGAATAAGGCCTCCTCTTCTCGATCTTTTGATGATCTTAGCAGCGAGCCTCCATTCGATGAGAGGATCCTACGAAAATTGCTGCCTCCTGAATTCAAGCTGCCTCAGCTCGAGACCTATAACGAGACTGTTGATCCCATCGATCACATTGAAACTTTCAAGATAGCTTTGCTCTTTCAAGGAGCATCAGATGCTACTCTCTATCGGACATTTACCGCCACTCTCAAGGAGGTTGCCCGACAATGGTACTCAAATCTGAAGCCTGATTCGATTCATTCTTTTGACAAGTTGAGCCAGTTTCTGGTAGCGCATTTTGTCAGCAACCACAGGCAACAGAAGCGATCCGAATATCTATACAACATTTATCAGAGGGATGGTGAGTCGATCCGTAGCTATCTGAGTCATTTCAACACGGCTATCCTAAAAGTCCGCGATCTTGATCAGTCGATTGTGATGTCCGCTTTTATGGTTGGATTGTAGAGAAATAATCTGAAGAGGTCATTGGTAAAGTCATACACAAAGAACTTCAATAGTATGCTGAAGAAGGTAAGAAAGTATACCAATGTCGAAGAAGCCTTCGCCAAAGTCTCCCCCGTCAATGGTGATCGGACGGGATCGAATAAGGAGCGCCTTCCCTCGAAAAGGGATTCCTACCATTGACACTCCTATTCTCCACCTAGGAAGAATAAAGATGGAAGCTCTTTCCAAAATCGCTGATCTCCTAGCCCCCCAAGGCGTGATCGACAACGGTCCCCTCCAAGGCATTTCAACAACTATATGCCTTTGAATGCGATCAGGGGAGAAGTTTTGATGCAGATCTAAGACCAACTCCCCCAACCTCTGAAGATGCGGACCAATCCAGAATGTCGAGATACTATGAGGTACTACTTCTATCATCGTGACCACGATCATGACATCGAAGACCACCACCTCTTTCGGATGCCATTGAAAGATTAATTCGGGAAGGAAGGCTCAAATGCTTCGTTCGTAGAAGAACCCCACCGTGACGGCCCCAGTCGAGGGCTCGCCAGCCACCACCTTAGCCGTAGCGATAAATGCTAATGCCCATGCAGGAGGAAAGAGACTTGGCAGTAGTGGAGGAGTGACCTCTTCGCAGAGAAATCCATATGATTACCGGAGGATCATTTGAAGCGGCAGCATAAAAAAAGCCCAAACATGACGACGGGCCTGAATAATAAATAACTTTCACTGAGCAGGACGCAGAGGATATACGACAACCACACAATGATGCTATGGTTATTTTTCTGAATGTTTCTGATTTCAATGTATACTGTATACTTATCGATAATGGAAGCTCGATCGATATTTTGTATTTTTTTGCCTTTTTTCCTCATGGAACTCTCTTCTGATCGATTAATTCTATTTGATGTGCCGATCCAAGAATTTTCTGATAGTACCATAATACTAAAAGAAATAATCAATCAACCTATAACCGTGGGCACTCCACCTCAGCAGGTGACCATACAGATAGACTTTCTTGTCGTCAAACTTCAATCTGCCTATAATGCCATCCTCAGAAGATCAAGTTTGTGAAAACTAAGGGTTATCATATTCAGCTATCATCTCTTGGTCAAATTCCCGATAGCTCATAACGTGGAAAAGATTCGGAGCAACCAGACCATCACTCGATAGTGCTTCGCCGCTAAGCTCTAAATAGAGGATCCTGCAGAAAATCAACTAGAGTTTCCAATAGGACTGGATGCATGAGACGATCTCATAGAAAATCGAGTCCAATGATGGCTCATTATCTGAAGGTGGACCCGACCTATCATCCAGTAAAGCAAAAGAAGTGAAGCTTCGTCCTTGAATGCTAAAAGATAATTATCGAGGAGGTGGACAAATTGATGAAGATCGATTTCATCCAAAAAGCTATGTACCCAGACTGGTTGGCGAATGCTGTTTTGATAAAAAAAGTAAACAAAAAGTGGCGTATGTGCATCGACTTCATCAATCTAAATAAAGCCTGTCCTAAAGATAGTTATCCATTATCGTGAATTGACCAACTGGTCGATGCTATTTCTGGGCATGAACTCTTCAGCTTCATGGATGGCTTCTTTGGTTATAACCAAATCCAGATGGCCCCAGAAGATGAGGAGAAAATGACCTTTATTACTGACCGTGGGCTCTATTGTTATAGGGTGATGCCTTTTGAACTCAAAAATATAAGGACCACATATCAAAGGCTGGTCAATAAGATCTTTAAAGATCAGATTGGCAAGAACATGGAGGCTTATGTTGATGATATGCTGATGAAAAGTCGGTCGATACCTGATCACGTGCATGACCTTCGCGAAACATTCGACACACTTTAGCGATACCAAATAAAATTGAATTCCATGAAGTGTATTTTTGGAGTCACTGCTAGCAAGTTTCTCAATTTCATGATTTTTCATAGAGGAATCGAAGTAAATCTAGAGAAGATTAAGGCAGTCCTGGAAATGTCACCTTCGAAGACTATAAAAGAGGTACAGAGCTTGACTGAAAAAATTGCCTCTCTTAATCATTTTGTTTTTAGGTCAATTGAAAGGTGCTTCCCATTCTTCCAAACACCCAAGCGACCGATGGATTTTCAATGGACCCCAAAGTGCCAGGAGGTCTTCGAGGAGCTAAAAAGATATCTCAGTTCCCCACCTCTGCTCACCAAACCATTATCGGGTGAGGAGCTTTATCTCTATCTTGCTGTATCACCCATGACAATCAGTGCGGTCTTTGTCCAGAAAGAAGGATGAGTCCAGTAGCCTATATACTACATCAGCAAGATCCTCCACGATGTAGAGATTATTGAAAATATATTTTCAAACCAATCGTCAGCCTGTTGATGGTTAGACTATACATTTATAATTGTATATGAATTATAAATTAATAAAAGTTATTTTAATATTTTTCATCATAAATTTTATTGTCTTCTAATGAACTTTTGTGTTATGATGAAGTCCTTAGAACTATTTAGATTCGACAAAGAAGAATTTATCATTTAGTCCTTAAATTATTCACAATCAAAAGATACGTTGTTTCTTAGAATGACAATATTTATCGAGTATAGATCATTATGTGCCATATAGGTTGGTTGTCCTCGTAACCAAGGAGTATTGAGATACTGGTATGGTATGCAAGTAAGATGTATGGATACATCTGTACTGAACATGACCAACTCTGAAGCTTTTTTTCTATCAAGATTAGCTTCGATAGAATATGGGTATAAGTATTCCTCTAATCTGAGATCACCACGGTGACTTTCAAGCAACTCACCGTGTTTTAGTGCTGGACTATCTAAATTTTTAATTCAATGATGAAAGATTTTTGGGTACACTCAAGTACTTAAGAAGTCGGTGCATGTATCAAGATGGGATTGACCACTCCTGATTTTAGAAGCTATGTTCAATTATGTTTTAATTTAGCAAAGCTTTGGTCAGGGTAGTCTTAGTGAGAAGTCACGAAACTAATTACTTTAAGATATGATATGGATGTATTTACTAGGGCTGATAGTTTAACTCTAAGTCATCTATTACATAGAGGTCATAGAGATGAATTATATGGTAACCATATTTCATAGGTTCATCGATATTGCATTATGATAAATTTGATCTATCCGAATATTGGATATCATTGCTAGATGGTCACATCAATTGATATAGAAAATTAGTTTCTATGCTACCAACTTAGGATTCGAACCTATGGGATTACACACAATAGGAATTACTACCTAATCTGATGGCTGATCTAGAATTCTGATGGACTGAGACTTTGAGTCCCACTCATTTGAAACTCTCTAATTAAGAGTTTCACTAATCTAAAACTCTATGATCATGAGTTTCATTCATTTGGAATACTGAGTTCAAGAGTCTCACTAGATTAGGACTCTTCGAGAGTTTCGTAATGATGAGACTCTATTACCTAGACTCCCATCCGATTGAAACTCTATATTTATTGAATGATTAATTAGTAATTTGATTCTTGATTAGCTTAATTTGATTGAGCGATGAGAATTTGATCAAGTTTGATCGAATTGGATTCGATTAGGTTTGACCAGATTAGGTCATGAGTTGATCTAATCACTATGGAAGATTTGATCATGATTTGATCAGGAACTGGACTAAATTAATTTTTTATTTAATTAAAAATTAAATAGATTGTGTAAAACCTAATTTGGTTGGATTTAATTTGGTCTAGTTGATTTTGAATTAATTTGGTTTGGTTGAAACTAACTTGGACTAATTCAAATCCTGTTTGAATTCAAACCTCCTCATGTGCCACCTCATGTTTGACTTTTCTACCTTGCCCACGTCCACCTTTATTTTTTACATAAGTTTCTCTCACGAAGAGAAAGAATTTGCACCCCCTTTCTTTCTTTCTTTAACCTGGTCAAGTGTTGGACTAGTTCAATTTTTTTTGAATTTTGAATTCATAGAGGTTCGTTTGGTTGAAACCTCTCTCTCTCTCCCTCTTATCCTTATCTCTATGCCCTTCTCTCATTTTGGTTACCAATTTTTTCTAAAAAATGGGCATGCACGTAGAAGTAAAGTCCTTCTATGTGTGAAATAGGTGGTATGGGCATTGGAATTGGATTGGCTTGCATTTGAATTCAAATACTAGAAGTTGGTTGAAACTAGTTCAACCAACTTAATCTATCCACTCCATATGGTATTTTTACTTATTTTTTATGTAATAAATTATATAGATTTTTGTGCATGAAGCTAAAGGGGTTACCATTCTATGGTAAAAATTTAAAAGTGATTGAGCATTGGTTTTGGGCAAAAAAAAGTCCTGGAGTGAAGGTGAGCAGGATCCTATAGCACTTTATTTTTTCTTCATACCTCTATTCTCTTTTAATTTTTATCTCTAAGAATACTTAATTTTTAGATATGATCTAAATAATATTTATAGATTTGAAAGTCATCTTTCCATGAAAATTTATTTCATGGAAAAACTCTATATAGAGAGGGCGTGAGAAGATTTTCAGTGCATCAGGATTTTTGGGTTGAGTGAAACCCAAGATTTGGGAATCTAGATTCGGATGGAGAGATCGAGTGTTGTGAGCATCAGATCCCCATCAAACTTTGTACACAATCTTATCGTCCTTCAAAGAATGAGTTATGATTTTTTGAAGCATAAAAAAAAAAATAGACGATCGATTGGATTGATCGTGATCAGCTATCAAAAATCCCGTCTAGGAGCTAGCACTCCAGTGGAGCTGATCGAAATCAGAAGCTCCATGTGGACCAACCATAGGGCCAAAAATTTATGCAGCTATGGTATAACACCAGAGCTTTATCCAATGAATTCAGATTGCGGTGATCAGCTACTCGCGAAAAGATATTGTATCATGAACAGATAGATGTAGTAAAGAGTTTGCTGCATAATTTTATCTTTTAGATCTATATGAATGCATGCATATTATGTTTAGATCCTTAGTATAAAATTTAATATTCTGATATAATCAATAGATAATTAATTAGATTAATTACTTCTTCTACTGCATCTTTGCTATTTTTGAAAAAAAAATCGAAAGTAGCACTGCAAACCCTGCACTGCATCCATCAAATGATATCAGAGCTAAAGTTTGCTAAACATGATAGTTAGATTGATAATTTAGATTTGATCTAAATATTAATCTAATAATCTAAAAATTAAAATCAAGATCGCATGGACTGAAGGTTGTCCTACTATAGGATTTACCTCCTACAGTGAAAAGGTTATCCTGGTACATTGCTGATCTAAATTATCAATTATAAAATTTTAGATCTGATCTAATATTTTTATGATCTAATTAAATAAGGCTTTAATCTGATTTTTGATCATGAATGCATATTTAGATAGGATCTAAAGTTTGATTCATGATTTTGTATTATGTAGTGTATATAGTTTCGGATTAAACCCTACAACTAGTATTGTTTGTGAATTGAGCCAATTCAATTTTAAAGTGAGTCGACTCAATTAGTGAACAATGCTAAGTTATAAAGAACCTTTCAAAATTTTAAAAAATATTTTCAAAATGCCAAATCCTAACCCTCAGCCTATAAACTTAATTAAAATTAAGTATAATAATTTAGTGTCTAGAATTATGAATTAAGACTTTAAGTCATAAATCATAAAATATGGATTATTGGATTAGTTGAATTAGGTCCATTAATTGGATTAGACCTAAGGTTAGTTAAAGAATGGACTAATTTAGAGTAATTGATCAAATCTAATTAAATACTAATTTAGATTAGGTCAAGAATTCTATAGAATTAATTATAATAGTTGTAGTTGGTCAAGTCCATGCCTTTAACGAGAACCAAATGGACTTAATTCGTGGTTACGCAGTTGAATCCATAATTATTAGGTTGATCAAATTGAAACTAATTAATCGGATGGTATCTAAGATAAGTCTGGCAGTTTGATCAGTGATTTTTAATTAGGAGCTACTCGCATTGATTCGATCTTTAACGAGTTAATGGCATATCGCTTCCACTGATCTCACTTATCTGGCCATCCTGGTGAATTAGATTTTGATTAGGTCATTTGATGATTTGGGCTCATCCATGTCAATTAGGTAAATTAGTCTAACTGATTTAGGTACTCCTAATGCCAGCTTAGATTAGATCCTTTTTAATCTGACTTTGTGAAGTCAGTAGGAGGATCGAAATTGGCTCGCTAAATTTCTCCCTCTTTTTAAATATATTAATTAAATTTTTTAAAATTATTAGATCCTTAAAAATGAAATAGTTATATAGATAACTAAATCATAGCCTTCCATTAAGTTGAGTGATAATGGGTTTATTAGTATAATAATCATTGAAGGCCCAATGGCTTGATGATTATTGACTAATAAAATTATCATTCATCAAATGATAATTTGGTTAAGTCTTTCTGATGGTGGTTAGATTGGCTGACCAAAGTTGGGATTGATCATTTATTGGTTAGATAAGATCAAATATGGTCATGTTAATGGTTGGACCTAATCGAACTTTTTTAGTGGAGGTCAAAGCCTACTGATTAGGTCTCTAGGGCAAAATCAAAATTACTAAAAATTATTTAGAGAAATAATTGATTTTGAATCTACCCATAAATGCACATGGATTGACCAACCAAAGTTGGGCTCGTGTGTAGTCTATGTGGATTCTAGTACCCACTAAGAAATTAAAGTAATTTCTCGAATTAGAGGTAGATGCTACCAATTCGTATAAAATGGTAGAAGAACCTTTAGACTAAAGTCCAAGTCTTTAGGATAATTGATTCATATACTAATTAGGTTTGATATTTCTTTTTGTGCAGTAATGGCCACTAACATGTCGCTGCGATCATTATTAGATAATGATAAATTAATGGAACCCAACTTCGATAGCTAGTATCATAAGTTGAAAATTATCCTAGAGCATGAGTGGATTCTTTATATAGTAATGGATCTAGCACCTGAGGAGCCAGCTTCAGGAGCGGTATGAAATACTTATCAGAAGTGGCTCAATGACCGCACCACCATTTGGTGCATAATACTGATGGTAATGAACGATGAGTTCAACCGTAGGTTCAAAAATGCCCAACCAAAAGAGATACTTCAAATATTAAATGACTCCTTTGGCATGCCTAATGAAGTTGAAAGGTACAAAATAAGTTGTGCCATTTACAATGCTCGAATGAGGGACGGACCTCAGTCACCGATCATGTATTGCACATGATTGAGATGATTGAGCATCTTAGCAAGCTAGGCTTTCCTCAGCATGAGCAGCTTGGTAAGGATGCGATCCTTAATCTTTGCCCAAGTCCTTCCTTTCTTTCTTGACTCATTTTAAAATGATAAAGCCTACAATCAACTACCATGACTTGTTGGGGTTGCTGTAGAACTTTGAAAAAGATCACCAACTCAATAAGAAAATGGTGAATATAGTGGGAGGGTCTTCTTCTGATCGTCGATCTTTTAAGAAAGAAAAGAAGAACACTACCATAAAAATGGCCTATGACAGCGCTTACTATGATAGTGATTTTTGAAACCGCTGCTATAGCTCCTACGGTAGTGATTTTCGTTAACCGTCGCTATAGATCAGATCTATAGCAGCAATTTTTATAACCGCTGCTATAGGTCCGACATATAGCAACGGTTACAGAAAATCACTACCGTAGGTCAGATCTATAGCAGCGATTATAAAAAATCACTATCATAGGTCGATCTATAGCAGCGGTTTATTGTAACCGCTATCATAAGTCAGACCTATAGCAGCGGTTAGTAGGAACCGCTGCTATAATCTGATTTATGGCAGCAATTAATTATAATCACTACCATATATATATTTTAAATATTATATAATTTTAAAATTTAATATTCATCTTCATCATTCATCATCTAAATAATTATTATTAGAGTGTCTTCACAAAAGGTCGCCTCGATTCGATGTCCCTAGCTTCGTCGATAAAAAAAATTGATTTCGACGATCACGAACGATGATGCGATGATCTGATAGATGGAGACCTCTGATGAATCCAAAAATCCGTAATGACGATCTTGGTGATGTTTGCAGCATACTATCAAAATTTTACTTCAATCGGATATCGTTATCTCGGTCAATTTAGTATAGGTTAGTTTCGATCGTTAAATGATAAATGAGTGATCAAAGGACCAAATGGTATCCGATTATGAAAATTTTTTTTATAAATGATCTTGGCTACTATTTTAATTATTTTTTATAGTGGTGATTATAAAATTCAACTCGTGAGATGAAGAATAATCTAAAACTATACGTCTCCTGATAACTATTTTGAAACTTCACTAGTTGTTATGCTCGTGCTTTTGTAATACCTGCTTAATATGAATAGTTTATACGAAAATAATTTAAATTTTACTATCATCACTATATAAACTATTTAAAATTATAACAAAAATCATTTAACTAAAAAATTATCTCATAATCGGATGCCATTTAACCCTTTGATCGTTTGTTTCTAATTTAACGGTCAAAATTATTCCATACTAAATTGACCATGATAACAATATTCGATTGAAGTAAAACTTTGATAGTATGCTACAAATATTATCAAAATCATCATTATAAATTTTTGGATACATCGGAGGTCTCCATCTATCAGATCATTGCATCATCATTCATGATCTTTGAAATCAATTTTTTTTGATCGATGAAGTTAGGGCCATCGGATCGAGGCGATCCTTTGCGACGATACTCTAACAATAATTATTTAGATAATGAACGATAAAGATGGACATTAAATTTTAAAATTATATAATATTTTAAAAAATTTTAAAAAATTATTTTTTACTTATGATAGCAGTTATCAAAAATCGCTGCCGTAGATCTATGATAGCGATTTTGATAACCACTGCCATAGATTTATGGCAGTGATTCGATAATCGCTGTTGTAGATCTTTGGCAGTGGTTCGATGACCGCTGTCGTAGATTAGGTTAAAAATCTCCAAATTTTTTCATCTCTTCTGTGCGCGCTCGATTTCTCTCGCTCTCTCTGTTCCCCTCCTCTTCGTCGTCGGTGAGACTTTTTCCTCTCTGACCGACGTCGCCCCTCCTTCCCCCTCCCTCTCCGAGCCTCCCATCTTCGGCCGCCCCTTTCCACCACCCGCCACCCCTCACTCGGCCACCCCACCCCTCCATTCGACCCTTCCTCGACCTCCAGTGAAATTTCTCCTTCGGCAAACCTCCATCCAACCCTCCCTCGGCCCCCCCGCGAAACCCCTCCATCCAGCAAACCCCCCTTCACCCTCACTCGGCCCCCCGTGAACCCCCCCCCATCCGACCCTTCCTTGGTCCCTAGCGAACCCTCCCTCCGACGAACCCCCATCCGACCCTCACTCACCTCCTATGAAATCCCCCCTCTGATGAACCCCCATCCACCCTCGACCCTCGCCAGCCTCCCATGAAATCCCTCCCCCACACTCTATCCTCCTCTGGCCTCGGTGCGAAACCAAACCCCCTTCCGACGAGCCCACCTCCACCCTCCTTCGGCTCCTGTGAAATCCATCCTCCCACCACCACCACATTCTGACCCTCCCTCGATCGAGTACGAAGCCTCCTTTGGCCTCCTCATCATTGTGCCCCCCTCCCTCTGGCCCTCCATCTCCGACCGTTCCTGCTCTCTCTCTCTTTCTCATATTTTTTCTTTCTCCATCTCACTATCTTACTTTTATTTTGCAGGTTACCTCTAGTGCCATCGTCCTCCTCTAGCATCATCGCCGGCGATCCTCAAAGCTTTCGATGCGATTCACTCTCTATAGCCGCAGGTATAATTTTTTTAAATTTTATAGTATTATTTATTGATCATATATATTTATAATAATTTATAAAATATTTATAATAAATATTATAAATATTTATTATAAATATTATAATTATCTGCATGTCGTAGTTTTTGGGCTGTGCCGTGATAGTAGCCTTAGGCCATGCCATGTTGGCGGCTGTGGACTAGATCTATCAATGGATTGGGCTCGGATTAGAACCTAGATATTCAGATCTGGATCCAATTTTAATTACTGATATCAAATCTGAATCTGAATACCCGATAGGTCTGTACTTAAGAGAGAAAGGGAGGGATCTGACCTCGCCGCCATCATTAGGAGGGAGGGGGTCTGACCTCACCGATGAGGAAGATCGAGAGAGGGAGAGTGGGAGATCGAGAGAGCGAGAGAGGGAGGGAGGGGGTCCAGTCTCGCCGACATCACTGAGAAGGATGGGGTCCGACCTTATCGGCGAGGAAGATCGAGAGAGGGAGAGAGGAAGATCGAGAGATGAAAAAGCTGGAAGGAAGGAGTTCGGCCTCGCCGCTGTTGACGATGGGAGAAATCGAGAGAGGAAGATCGAGAGATGAAAAAGCTGGGAGGAAGGGGTTCAGCCTTGCTGCTGTCGTCGGTGAGAGAAATCGAGAGAGGGAGAGAGGGAGTGATCGAGGGGATGGCATACAGTTGAGCCAGCTCAGATACGCAGTCGAGCCAACTCGGATCGTGATCGAGCTGAATGAAGGAGGATCCTAGTCGGATGTCTCAGGCATGGAGTCGGCTCAACTTTCGAACAAATAAAATTTGATATGTCATGATGTTATATTGATTAATGTTCATTAACGTTGCAGGCCACGATGGCACCAAAATGCCATCTTACTTTCACCCCTACCTCTTGACGGGTTACGTGCAGTTTAGCATCCGAGAAGCAGTTGGAGCATACTTTGTCCACCTCAGCATCGGCTGCTCAGGAACCTCCACCATCGATATCTACTCCACCGATGACATCTACTCTACCGACAGCTGAGCTTCTACCATCACAGGCATCTAAGTGTACGTTTTTATTATATTAGCATAACTTTATTCTTTATATAGTATTTGTACACTTATATATTTGTATAACGTATTTACATTGCAAGTGCATCATTCAGTCGAATATTTCACAATCCCATATGTATGGCATACTTATGAAACCGCCAGCATCAGGTGATGGTACAGTATGATGCGGAGAAAAGATCGATAGAAGAGACTGCGTGGGAGATGCATTCTTTTTTTGGAGTGCTTGTGAGGCAGTCGGATATCATTCTCGTAGAGCCCAGAGACTGACGTTTGATGGATGCTGCCGTCAGGGATTGGGTATGGAAGGAGATATGGGTAAGTACGTGTATCTTAATTATATTTATGCATTTTATATGTTTACACTATATATGTTTGATTAGAATAATTTTGTAACTGATTTTTGATAAATTTATGCAGAGAAGGTACGACTTCTCCGATCATGAGAGGACTCGAGATGCCCGACTGAAGAAGATTGAAAAATTATATCAGGGTTACAAGGTCAACCTCCATAGAGGATGGCTTGAGCCCCGATGAGACTCTCCGGAGGAGCTTGTTCCTTGGATACAGGACTATCCTCCAAGTTAGTGGGAGAGGATGGTTAGACACTAGAGGAGCCAGGAGTTTGAGATAAAATTTCTAACTTTTAAATTTTTTAATATATTTAAAATTTTATTTAAATATTTTTTAAATATTTATTATTTATTTAAATATTTGTTAGGCTATCTTCCATCAGAATCGAAAAAATCGTGCAGCTCAGGAGTATACGCACACTCTAGGCCGCGAGTTTATGGCCAGTCGTATGCATAGAGAGATAATTAATTCTAAATCTTACTAGATAAATTAAATTTATATTTTTTATCATCTTTCTGATAAATTTATTCTTTATTATAGCTGATGAGAGATGGAGTGATGCCCAGTCATAGTGAGATCTTCCGATCTAGCCGCACAAACAAGTTGGGCAGACCGATGAATACCGCGATCGGACATATTTTTGTAAGTATTAAATATATTAATATATATGATTAGTATTATAGCATTTCTTATAAAATTTTATTTTAATTTATAATTACAGGATCAGTTAGATACGCTCGCGATCGAGGACTCGAATACCTTTGGGCTCCATGACCATCTATCTCAGATCTTGGAGTCTAAGTACTCTAGGAGGATCTGATGCAGGCTCCGACATATGCCGACGAGCTATTGGTCCGAGGTGAGCGTCTCCTCATAGACTTCAGATATCATCAGTCGGAAGAAGCTTGAGGAGGCATTGGCACGGACAGATCATGCTGCGACGAGGGCAGATCGAGATGAGGAGCATGCATCTCATCTGAAGGATATTGTGAGAGATATGATGTCGATGCTCAGCACGTATTTTGGAGTCATGGGCTTCGAGGATATATTGCCCCGTATTCTAACTCTAGCTCCAGCTCCAGCTCTAGATGACGACGACGATGTAGATTTAGGAGACTTTTGATGTATTTTATTTTTTTTAAAAAATATTATTATAAATTTTATTCGATAATTAAATTTTAGCATTTTAAAATAATTTTTATATTTATTATATTTTTTTATATTATATATATATATTTATTAGGTAAAATATATAAAAAAATAAAAATTTTATTTTTTTAATTATTCAAGATCTACGATAATGGTTTTATAACTGCTGCCATATCCATGCCAATCGCTGTCATAGATCCCTGGTGCAAATGGTGCCAATCGCTGCATTAGACTTATGGCAGCGATTAAGAAACTACTACTATAGATTACCTATGGCAGTAGTTATGTAACCGCTGCTATAGATAACCTATGGCAGCGGTTACATAACCGCTGCAATAGCAGTGGTTAGAAAATCGCTGTCATAGCCTATGATAGTAATTTTTTGGACTACGACAGCAGTTACGAACCGCTGTCGTAGTTCTTTTTTGTAGTAGTGGAAGAAAAATAAGAAGATGCAGCCGCATGCTAGGATGACTGCACAAAATTAGACCAAGAAGCGCAAGCCCGACCAAAGTCAGATGGAGTGCTTCTACGAGAAGCAGGGGTACTAGAAGAGAAACTATCCTCTGTACACTACCTTCTTGGATCCGAATAGGCCAAGAAAGAAGCAAGTGGTTGGTGGGCAAGGTAATTATATGATAACACCTTATAATTTTTTTTATTTGATTCTACTACCTAGGTATTAGATACTGAAAGCTCTTATCATATTTATAATTTCATGCAGGGCTTGCAGGTCAGTAGGAGATTTGATCAAAGCGAGAGATTTCTGAATGTTGGAGATAGAAGATAAGTTTCAATTCTAGCTTTAGGAATCATGAATCTTGTAATCAATTCAAATAAAGCTATTCTTAATTAATATCATTTTGTTCAACTTTCTTATTGAATATCATTTCTATTGGCCTTTTGGCCATGAATGATTTTGAAATATCAATAAAATTTTTTTTTGTAATGTCATTTTGAATGGTGTTATAATTTTTATTGGACAATTGAATAACGATATTCATTTATTAACTATGCCTATTAACATGGTTCAATCCTCTAGTAAACGTCCTAGAATTAGTGATGTATCCGAAGTCTACCTTTGATACTATAGGTTGGGTCTTATTAACAAGAACATAATAAACATGTTAGCTCAAGAAAGAATTCTTAAGATTAATGATTATGAATCACTTCCGATCTATGAGTTCTATCTTTTTGGTAAAAATGATCAAGTCACCTTTTACTGAAAAACATGAACGGGCTACTGAACTCCTGAGTCTAGTATATTCAAATGTATGTGGACCCATGAGCTCAAGTGCCAAAGATGGATACTTCTACTTCATAACCTTCATGGATGACCTATCTAGATATGGGTACGTCTATTTAATGAAGCATAAGTTGGAGTCGTTTGAAATATTCAAACTATTTCGAAATGAGGTAGATAAGCAAATTGAAAAGAGTATAAAAATTCTTCGATCTGATCGAAGGGATGAGTACCTTTCTAATGAGTTTCTCACATATCTTGGAGAGAATGAAATTCTCTCTCAATAGATCCATCCTGAAATATCACAACATAATAGTATGTCTGAAAGAACAAATCAAATCCTATTGGACATGGTTCGATCCATGATGGAGTTTGCTGGTTTGCCGATCTCTCTATGGGGATATACGCTCGAGTTAGTTTATTACATTCTAAATAGGATTTTGAGTAAATCTGTTAATAAAATACCATATGAGATATGGACAGAGCGTAAGCCAGTGTTCTCACACCTTAGGGTTTTGGATGTCCAGCTTATGTCAAACGTTTAATGATAGACAAGCTTGGACCTAGGTCTGATAAGTGTAATTTTATAGGTTATCCAAAAGAAATGAAAGGATATTTCTTCTACCTTGCTGATGAGCAAAAGATGTTTGTCAGCCTTAAGGCAGTCTTTTTAGAAAAGAAGTTTCTTGGTGAAGGAACTAATGCCTCTAAGGTCGAACTTGAAGAAGTTCGACAGGTGGAAGAATAGATATAAGTTATTGAACCTGAGCTGGATCTGATTAGATCAGAATAAGAACCCATTATAGATGCATTCTAAAGATAATCTGGTAGAGTACTACGTCAACCGAATAGATACTATGATTTTTTGATCCAAAATGAAAATCCTATCGAACTCGATGAGAACGATCAGAATCCAATCATCTATATGGATGCAATGTAGAGATCCAACTCTGAGAAATAGCTTGAGGTTATAAAATTTAAAATAGAATCCATGAAGGTCAACAATGTATGGATATTGATTGACCCATTCGAAGGGGTAAAATTCATAGGATATAAGTGAGTCTTCAAAAGAAAAAAGGGTGCAGATGGAAAGATGGAGATCTATAAAGTCTATCTGGTTGCCAAGGGATATTGTCAATATTATAGTATTGACTATGATGAGACGTTCTCTTCTATGGCAATACTCAAATTCATTCGGATTATGCTTGCCATCGTTGTACATATGAATCATGAAATCTGATAGATGGATGTGAAAATGGCTTTTCTAAATGAAAAGCTGGATGAAGAGGTATATATGATATAGTCTGAAGAATTCACATCCGTAGATGAGTCTAAGGTGTGTAGGCTTCAGATGTTCATTTATGAACTAAAGCAGGCATCTCAGAGCTGGAACATATGATTTGATAGAACAATCAAAACTTATGGCTTCGTTAAAAATGAAGAAAAGTTCTGCATATACAAGTGGGCTAATGATCTAGTAATAGTATTCTTAATATTGTATATGGATGACATTCTCTTAATTGGGAATAATGTTCCTGCATTACAAGAAATAAAGATCTGATTGTCATCATAGTTCTCCACGAAAAATTTGGAAGAAGCTTCCTACATTCTAGAGATGAAGATCCATAGAGATAGATCTAAAAGATTGTTTGGATTGTTCCAATCTACGTACATTAATACTGTACTAAAATGATTCAGCATGGAGAATTTCAAGAAAGAGTATCTACCGATAGGTCATAAAATTTTTCTTTCAAAGAGGAATTATCCGACAACACCTTTAGAAAGAGAGCGTATGAGTAGAATATCATATATTTCGATAGTGAATTTTATAATATATGCCATGACATGTACGTGACCAGATGTGGCATACTCACTAGGAATAGTGAGTAGATACCAATCTGATCCAGAGAAGAACCATTGAAAGATTGTTAAAATTATCCTAAAGTATTTAAGAAATACTAAGAAACAGTGGCTTGTATATGGTAAATCAAACTTAAAACTTGTGGGATTCATAGACTCCATATTTTAGTCTAATCATGATAATAGCAAGAATGTGTCGAGATATATATTCATTCTTAATGGTGGGACTATTTGCAGGAAGAATTTCAAGCAGCACACTATGGTTGATTCAGTTTGTGAGGTGGAGTATGTTGTTACATCAGATGCTATCAAAGAAGTGGTGTGGCTAAGAAAATTCATCATCGAGCTTAGAGTAGCATCATTCCTTGATGATCCAGTTCTGCTTAATTGCGACAGCTCTGGAGCCATTTCTTAGATGAAGAAATCAAAGGCACACCAACGGACGAAGCATATTCTGCACCGCTACCATCTTGTCTGAGAAATTATGGATCGAGGTAACGTGGACCTTCAAAAGATTGATGGAAAGAAAAACCTGGCCAACCCATTCACTGAAGCTATTACGGTGAAGGAGTTCAACGACTTCAAGTTGAAGATAGATATTAGATATTGCATCGATTGGCTTTAATCCAAGTAGAAGATTATTGGAAATATGCTCCAAAGTCAATCATCAATCTGTTGATGGTTGGACTATACATTTATAATTATATATAAATTATAAATTAATAAAAAATATTTTATTATTTTTTTATCATAAATTTTGTTGTCTTCTAATGAACTCATGTGTTGTGATGAAGTTCTTAGGACTATCTAGATTCGACAAAGAAGAATTTATTGTTTAGTCCTTAAAGTGTTCACGATCAAAAGATACATTATTTCTTAGGATGATAATATTTATCGAGTATAGGTCATTATGTGCTATATAGATTAGTTATCTTTGTAATCAAGAAGTATTGAGAAACTGGTATGACAGGCAAGTGAGATGTATTGGTACATCTGCACTGAATGTGATTAACTTTGGAGCTTTTCTCCTATTAAGATTAGCTCCGATGGAATATGAATATAAGTATCCCTCTAACTTGAGATCACCACGATGACTTACAAGCAACTCACTGTACTTTAATGCTAGACTACCTAAATTTTTAATTCAGTGATGAAAGATTTCTAGATGTAGTCAAGTACTTAAGGAGCCGGTGCATGTATCAAGATATGATTGACCACTCCTGATTTTAGGAGTTGTGTTTAATTGTGTTTTAATTTAGCAAAGCCTTGGCCTGGGTAGTCTTAGTGAGGAGTCACGGGACTAATTGCTTTGAGACACGACATGGATGTATTTACTAGGACTGATAGTCTAACCCTGAGTCATCTATTACACAGAGGTCATAGAGATGAATTATATAGTAACCATATTCCACAGGTTCATCAATGTTGCATTATGATAAATTTGACCTATCCAAACATTGGCTACCATTGCTAGATGATCACATCAATTGATATAGAAAATCAGTTTCTGTGCTACTGGCTTAGGATTCAAACCTATGGGGTTACACACAATAGGAGTTACTATCTGATTTGATGGCTGATCTAGAGTTCTGATGGACTAAAACTTTAAGTTTCACTCATCTGGGACTCTCTGATCAAGAGTTTCACTGATCCGAAACTCTATGATCATGAGTTTCATTCGTTTGGGATACTGGATTCAAGAATCCCACTAGATTGGGACTCCTCGAGAGTTTCATAGTAATAGGACTCTGTTGCCCAGACTCTCATCCAATTGGAACTCTATATTTATTGGAGGATTTATTAGTAATTTGATTATTGATTAGCTTAATTTGATTGAGTGATGAGGATTTGATCAAGTTTGATCGAATTGGATTTGATCCGATTATGTCATGAATTGATCTAATCGCTGTAGAAAATTTGATCATGATTTGATCAGGGATTGGACCAAATTAATTTTTAATTTGATTAGGAATTAAATAGGTTGGGTTAAGCCTAATTTGATTGGATTTAATCTGGTCTAGTTGATTTTAAATTAATTTAGTTTGGTTGAAACCAACTTGGACTAATTCAAACCCTGTTTGAATTCAAACCTCCCCATGCGCCACCTCATGTTTGACTTTTCTACCTTGCTCATGCCCATCTTTATTTTTTACGTAAGTTTCTCTCATGAAAAGAAGGGATTTGTGCCCCCTTTCTTTCTCTCTTTGACCTGGTCAAGTGTTGGACTAGTTCAAAATTTTTTTTGAATTTTGAATTCATATAGGTTGGTTTGGTTGAAACCTCTCTCTCTCTCTCTCCCTCTTATCCTTATCTTCATGCCCTTCTCTCTTTTTGGTCATCAATTTTTTCTAAAAAATGGGCATGCATGTAGAAAGAAAGTCCTTCTGCATATGAAATAGGTGGTATGGGCATTGGAATTGGATAGGCTTGCATTTGAATTCAAATACTAGAAGTTGGTTGAAAACTTATTTTTGAATTCAAATACATAGAATTTCTATTTATTTTTAATACAATAAATTATGAGAATTTTTATACATGAAGATAGAGGGGTTATCATTTCTTGGTAAAAATTTGAAAATAATTGGGCATTGGTTTTGGGCGAAAAAAATATTGGAGTGAAGGTGATCAAGAACCTACAACACTTTATTTTTTCTTCATGCTTCTATTCTCTTCTAATTTTTGTCTCTAAGGATACCAAATTTTTAGATATAATCTAAGTAGAGTTTATAGATTTAAAAGTTATCTTTTTATAAAAACTTATTTCATGAAAAAACTCCACACAGAGAAGGCGTGAGAGGATTTTCAGTGCGTTAGAATTTTTGGGCCGAGTGAAACCCAAGATTTGGGAATCTGGATTCGGATGGAGAGATCGAGTGTTGTGAGCATTGGATCACCAGTAAACTTTGTACACCATCTCATCATCCTCCAAAGAATGAGTTTTAATTTTTTGAAGCATCCAAAAAATCAGAAAGTAGATGATCGATTGGATCGATCGTGATCAGCCATCGAAGGCTCCATCGAGGAGCTAGCACTCTAGTAGGACAGATCGGAATTAGAAGCTTCGTGTGGACCAACCGAAGAGACCAGATATATGTGCAGCTATAGTGTGACATCAGAGCTTTATCTGATGGATTCAGATTATGGTGATCAGCTATCCATGAAAAGGTATTATGTCCTAAACAGATAGATGTAGTAAAGAGTTTGCTGCATAATTTTATCATTCAGATCTATATGAATGCATGCATATTATGTTTAAATTTTTAATATAGATAATTAATTAGATTAATTATTTTTCTACTGCATCTTTGCTATTTTCAATTTTTTTTTTTCGAAAATAGCACTGCAAATCCTGCACTGCATCCATCAGAGATCCGTATGCAAAGTTAGAAAAGATGATTTTTGCGCTGATTATTGCTGCAAGAAAACTCCAACCCTATTTTCAAGCTCATACCATGATAATGCTCACAGACCAGCCTTTGAAGTCAGTACTGCATCAACTAAATTCTTTCAGACGGATAGCAAAATGGGCTTTGGAGCTCTCAGAATTTGATATTTACTATCGATCGATGCCATTCATTAAGGCTCAAATTTTGGCCAACTTTATCCTCGAATGTACAATATCGGGTGGAGAGCCCACAGAAAAAAATCCGATGACTAGACATGAAGACCCTGCAAGCTCATAAAGCAACGAAGATCCAAAGCTAAATCGGGAAGATCCGGAGAAAACAAGGGTCTTGCACATTGATGGTTCCTCGAACTCAATAGGATCATGAGCTGGAATTATTCTTTCCAGTCTAGATAGAGACGTGGCAGCATACGTCATCCACTTCAAATTTTCAGCTACCAATAATGAGATAGAATATGAAGTCCTAATCGTAGGATTGAAAATTGCTCAACAAGCCAGAGCCCAATGCCTGAAAGTGTACAATGATTTTCAACTTGTGGTGGGGCAAATAAAGAAAGAATACGAAGCTCAAAAGAAAAATATGAGGAAATACCTCCAAAAGGTAAAAGATTTAACCTCATGCTTTAAATATTTTGACATCCAACAGATCTTCCGGATACAAAACGTTAAGATGGACGCTTTATCAAAGCTCGCATCTTTGCTACCCATTGATCTGGGATGAAAAACCTACTTCGAAGTTCTGAAAACTTTGAGTTTAGAAGAGCCCCACATAATTCAGCAAATCAATGAAGAGACTAGTTGGATGGATCCCATCATAAAATACTTGAAGATAGGAGAAACACCATCAGACCAAAAAAAAGCTAAAAAGGTCAGGAATCAAGCAGTCAGGTATATATATTGCTTGATAATGACTTGTATAAGTGGTCTTTCTTCTTGCTACTTCTGAGGTATTCACATCCTTCGGAGGCCGATTACGCTATGTGAGAGGTTCATGAAGAAATCTTTGAAAATCATCTGGAGGGTCGATCCTTATCTTATAAAATTTTTTGGCAAGGATATTACTGGCCCACAATGCAACAGGATGCTCAGAATTTTATCCGAAGATCTGAACAATGTCAACGCAATGATCGGGTTCAACGTCAGCCCACATCTCTTCTGACTCCCATTGAATCCCTCTGGCCTTTCGCCTAGTGGAGATTGGATATTTTAGGCCCATTTCCTCGAGCTTCTGGCTAGCAAAAATTTCTATTCGTGGCTATTGACAACTGTATCAAGTGGATAGAAGCTGAACCTTTAGCTCAGATCACAGAGACGAAGGTCCAAAATTTTATTTGAAAATCAATCATTTACTGCTATGGACTTTCGAAAGTATTGATTTCAGACAACGGAAGATAATTCAGTGGTTTTCGACTAAAAGACTTCTATGAAGATCATGGGATAGAGCAGCGCTTCACTTCAGTAGGCCACCCACAAGCGAACGGAAAAGCGAAAGTGACCAACAAAACCCTCCTTCAAGATCTCAAAGCTAGATTAGACCGAACTTGGGGGTCATGGGTAGAAGAACTTTACCACGTTCTGTGGGTCTATCGAACCACTCAAAGGCTTCCGATAGGTGAAACACCCTTCAACTTGCATTTGGCACTAAGGCCATCATACCAGTAGAATTCGGGCTTCCCTCCATCAAAGTCGAAGAATATGACGAGGACACTAATCCAATTTAGCTCAGAGGTAATGTTGATCTGATTGAGAAAATCAGAGAACGAGCGGTGGTGAGGATGGCCGCATATCGGCAAAAGGTCATCAGATATTATAATTCCCGCATCAAGATTGTCCTAGGAAGAGCAGAAGTATCCAAGCCAACTGAGTGAGAAAAGCTTTCACCTAACTGGTCGATGAAGGATCCTATCAGGTCGATGAAGTTGTGCGATCAGGGACTTATCGATTAAAATAACTCAATGGGACACTCCTTCCCACACCATGGAATTCAGCTAATCTTCGGATGTACTACTAATGAAATGAATAAATGAATAGCTTTCTAAGTTCAACTACTTCCTTTGTCAGACGAATATTTGTGCGCCTATCAAATTGGAAAAGAAAGTCAGATTAAATTTCTTTGTTCAGGATACCCAACAAAAAAATTTTTGTTTGGGATACCTAACAGCAAGTTTCTTAGATCGAAATCGTTTCAGATTAAATCTCTTTGTTCAGGATACTCAGCAAAAATCTCTTTATTCAGGATACTTAATAGCAGATTCCTCTGATCAAAACCATTTTGGGTTAAATCCCTTTATTCGGGATACTCAGTAAAAATTTTTTTATTCGAAATACGTAACAGCGAGTTTTTCATATCGAAATCATTTTGGATTAAATCTCTTTGTTCGGGATACTCAACAAAAATTTCTTTATTTGGAATACTTAACAGCGAGTTTCTCAGATCGAAACCACTTTGGATTAAATTTTTTTATTTAGAATATTTAATAACAAGTTTCTTAGATCAAAACCATCTCAGATCTACTCGGTTAAAGAAATCCACACGGATTCAAGGTTCATTTGATCGGGATAGTTAACAATATAAACAGAATAGAAATAAAGAGTGATGTGAATCACTACTACAAAAATGGCCTATGGCAGCACTTACTATGACAGCGGTTTTTGAAATCGCTGCCATAGATCGGACCTATGGCAGTGGTTTTTGTAACCACTGCTATAGGTCTGACATATAGCAGCGGTTATAGAAAATCGCTGCCGTAAGTCAGACCTATTGCAGCGGTTACAAAAAATCGCTATCATAGTTTGACCTATAGCAGCGGTTAATTACAATCACTGGTATAAGTCGGACCTATAGCAGTGGTTAGTAGTAACCGCTGCTATAATCTGATTTATAGTAACGGTTAATTGTAACCACTGTCATATATATATATATATATTTATTTAAATATTATATAATTTTAAAATTTAATATTCATCTTCATCATTCATTATCTAAATAATTATCATTAGAGTGTCATCGCAAAAGATCATCTCGATCTAATGGCCCTAGCTTCATCGATCAGAAAAATTTGATTTCGACGATCACGAATGATGATGCGATGATCTGATAGATGGAGACCTTCAATGGATCCAAAAATTTACAACGATGATCTCGATGATGTTTGTAGCGTATTATCAAAGTTTTACTTCAATCGAATATCGTTATCTTGATCAATTTAGTATAGATTAGTTTCTACCGTTAAATGATAAATGATTGATCAAATGATCAAATGATGTCCGATTATGAGATAATTTTTTTTATAAATGATCTTGACTACTATTTTAATTATTTTTTATGGTGGTGATTATAAAATTTAACTCATGAGATGAAGAATAATTTAAAACTATACGTCTCCTGATAATCATTCTGAAACTTCACTGGTTGTTATGCTCGTGCTTTTGCAATATCTGCTTAACATGAACAGCTTATACGAAAATGATTTAAATTTTACTATCATCATTGTATAAAATATTTAAAATTATAATAATAATTATTTAACTAAAAAATTATCTCATAATCGGATGCTGTTTAACCCTTTAATCGCTTATTTCTAATTTAATCATCGAAATCATTCCGTACTAAATTAACCATGATAACAATATTCGATTGAAGTAAAACTTTGATATTATGCTATAAATATCATCAAGATTATTATTGTAGATTTTTGAATTCATCAAAAATCTTCATCTATCAGATCATCGCATCATCATTCATGATCGTCGAAATAAATTTTTATGATCGATGAAGCTAGGGCCATTGGATTGAGGCAATCTTTTGTGATGACACTCTAATGATAATTATTTAGATAATGAATGGTGAAGATGTGCATTAAATTTTAAAATTATATAATATTTAGAAAAAAAATAAGAAAAAATTATTTTTCATCTATGGCAGCGATTATAAAAAATCGCTGCTATAGATCTACAACAACAGTTATAGAACCACTACCATAGATCTATGGTAGTGATTTTGGGTAACCATTGTCGTAGATCTATGGCAGCGGTTCGATAACCGCTGTTGTAGATCTATGATAGCGATTCAATAACCGTTGCCGTAGGTTAGATTAAAAATTTTTAATTTTTTTTTCTTCTGTAAGCGCTCAATCTCTCTCTCACCTCATCCTCTTCATCGTCGATGAGGCTCCTCTGTTGGCTGGCATCGCCCCTCCTCCCCCTCCGACCGGCATCGCCCCTTGTCGCCCCTCCTCCCCCCATGGCCGACGTCGACCCTCCTCCCCCTCGGTCGGTGTCGCCCCTCCCCCTCGATCGGCTTCCCCCTCCCTCTTCGGCCCCCCATCCCTAGCCGACCCTCCCCGCCACCCCCACCTCTCCATCCGACCCTCCCTCTCTGGCCCCCCATCCCCGACCGCCTCTTTCCACCACCCGCCACCCCCCACTTGCCCCCACCCCTTCATCCGACTCTCCCTCGGCCCCCCATGAAATCTCTCCTCTAGCGAACCCCCCTGCACCTTGCTCGGCCCCCACGAAACCTCCCCAGCCCTCCATCCGACCCTCCCTCGTCCCTAACAAACCCCTCCTCCAGCGAACCTCCATCCGACCCTCTTTCGGCTCCTGCAAAATCCCACCCTCCACCACCACTACCATTTTGACCCTCCTCCGATCGAGTGTGAAGCCTCTTTTGGCCTCCTCGTCACTATGCTCCCTCCCCCTGACCCCATCCCCGGTCGTCCCTATTCTCTCTCTTTTTTCTTTTTTTCTTTCTTTTCTATCTCACTATCTTATTTTTATTTTGCAGGTTACCTCTAGTATTATCGTCCTCCTCTAATATCATCATCGGTGACCCTCAGAGCTTTCGGTGCGATCCGCTCCCTATAGCCGCAGATATAATTTTTTTTAATTTTATAGTATTATTTATTAATCTATATATTTATAATAATTTATAAAATATTTATAATAAATATTATAAATATTTATTATAAATATTATAATTATCTGCATGCCATAATTTTTGGGCCATGCCATGGTGGTAGCCTTGGGTCGTGCCATGTCGGTGGCTGTGGACTAGATCTATCAACGGATTGAATTCAGATTAAAATCTAAATATTCAGATCTGGATTCAATTTTAATTACCGATACCGAATCTAAATTCAAATATTCGATGGATCTGTACTTGAGAGAGGAAGAGAGGGATCCGGTCTCACCGCCATCATTGGGAGGGAGGAGGTCCGACCTCGTCGGCGAGGGAGATCGAGAGAGGGAGAGTGGGAGATCGAGAGAGCGAGAGAGGGAGGGAGGGGCTCCGGCATCGTCGGCATCACTAGGAGGGATGGGGTCCGGTCTTGCCGATGAGAGAGATCGACAGAGTGAGAGAGGGAGGGATGGGGTCTGGCCTCGTCGGCAAGGGAGATCGAGAGAGACAGAGAGAGGAAGATGGAGAGATGGAAAAGCTGAGAGAAAGGGATTCGGCCTTGCCGCCATCACCGATGAGAGAGATCGAGAGAGGGAGAGAGGAAGTGATCGAGCGGATGGCACACAGCTGAGCCAACTTGGATACACAGCCGAGCCAGCTTGGGCCGTGATCGAGTCGGCTGTGGGAGGACCCTAGTCGGATGTCTCAGGCACGGAGTCGGCTATCTTAAGCATGGAGCCAGCTCGACTTCTGAGTGAATAGAATTTGATATGTCACGATGATATATTGATTAATGTTCATTAATGTTGCAAGTCACGATGGCACTGAAATGCCATCTAGCTTTCACCCCGGCCTCTCGGCAGGTTATGCGCAGTTCCGCATCCGAGGAGCAGTTGGAGCATACTCCATCCATCTCAGCATCGACTGCTCAGGGACCTTCACCGACGGCATCTACTCCACTGGCGGCATCTAGTCCACCGACAGCTGAGCCTCTACCATCGCAGGCATCTGAGTGTACGTTTTTATTATATTAGCACAACTTTATTTTTTATATAGTATTTATACACTTATATATTTGCATAACATATTTGCATTGTAGGTGCATCATCCAGTCGAACATTTCACGATTCCACATGTATGGCACACTTGTGAAACTGCCAGCATGAGGTGAGGGTGTGCTTGTGAGGCATAGGAGATGTATTCCTTTTTTGGAGTGCTTGTGAGGCGGTCGGACATCATTCCCGTAGAGCCCAAAGACTGGCATTTGATGGATGCTACTGTCAGGGATCAGATATGGAAGAAGATATGGGTAAGTACGCACATCTTAGTTATATTTATGCACTTTATATGTTTACACTATATATGTTTAATTAGAATAATTTTGTAACTGATTTTTGATAAATTTGTGCAGAGGAGATACGACTTTCTCGATCACAAGATGGCTCGAGATGTCGAACTGAAGAAGATCAAGGAGTTTTACCAGGGTTACAAGGTCAATCTCCATAGAGGATGGTTTGAGCACCGATGAGACACTCTAGAGGAGCTTGTTCCTTGGATACAGGACTATCCTCTGAGTCAGTGGGAGAGGATGATTAGACACTGAAGGAGTCAGGGGTTCGAGGTAAAATTTCTAACTTTTAAATTTTTCAATACGCTTAAATTTTATTTAAATATTTTTTTAAATATTTATTATTTATTTAAATACTTGTTAGACTACCTTCCATCAGAATCGAGAGAATCGTGCAGTCAAGGAGTATACGCACACTCTAGGCCATGAGTCTATGATCAATCGTATACATAGAGAGAAAATTAATTTTAAATCTTACTAGATAAATTAAATTTATATTTTTTATCATCTTTCTGATAAATTTATTCTTTGTTATAGCAGATGAGAGATAGAGTGATGCCCAGCCATAGCGAGATCTTCCGATCCAGTCGCACGGACAGGCTGATGAACGTCGTGATTAGGCATACTTTTGTAAGTATTAAATATATTAGTATATATGATTAGTATTATAGCATTTTTTATAAAATTTTATTTTAATTTATAATTACAAAAATAGTTAGATGTGCTCGCGAGCGAGGGTCCGGATACCTCTAGGCCCCATGACCATCTGTCTTAGGTCTTGAGGCCTGAGCACTTTGGGAGAATTCGATGTAGGCTCGGACATACGCCGACAAGCTATTGGTCCAAGACGAGTGTCTCCTCACAGACTTTCAGTATCGTCAATCGGAAGGAGCTTGAGGAGGTATTGACATGAGTAGATCATGCTGCGATGCGGGCAGATCGGGCTGAGGAGTGCGCATCTCATCTGAAGGGCATCATAAGAGACATGATGTCGATGCTCAACACGTATTTTGGAGTCACGAGCTTCGAGGATATGTTGGTCCGCATTCCAACTTTAGCTCCGGCTCTGGCTCTAGCTCTAGATGACGACGACGACGACGATGATGTAGATTTAGAAGATTTTTGATGTATTTTATTTTTTTAAAAAAAATATTATAATAAATTTTATTTGATAATAAAATTTTAGTATTTTAAAATAATTTTTATATTTATTATATTTTTTTATATTATATATCTATATTTATCAGATAAAATATATAAAAAAATAAAAATTTTATTTTTATAATTATTTAAGATCTACGACAGCGATTTTATAACTGCTGTCATATCCATGCCAACCGCTACCATAGGTCTGATGCTAACCGCTACACTAGACCTATGATAGCGATTAAAAAATCGCTGCTATAGATTACGTATGGCAGCGGTTATGTAACCGCTGCCATAGATATTTTATGACAGCGATTTTATAACCGCTGTGATAGTTCGATCTATTATAGCGGTTTATAAATCACTGCAATAGACAATCTATGACAGTGATTTTAATAATCGCTGCAACAATCGCTGCCATAGAGCTACGACGATGGCCGTAGTGGCAGCGGTTTTTCTATGGCAGTGATTTTTTGGACTACGGCAGTGGTTACAAACCACTGTTATAGCCTTTTTTGTAGTAGTGGAAGAAAACAAAAGCATTTTTTTCATAAATTTTTTTTTTTACAAGAGCAATGATCTAATTTCTTTTACAAAGAACAACAATGAACAACTTGGATGAAATTACAAAAGCATAACTCCGATACGAAGACACGGTCAAAAAGCCTGACGAAGCTGAGACCGTCAATATGTAGAAGAAGCTCCTCTGAAGATTTGAGACTTTGGGATCCCATAAAGAGTATTCAGGTCTGCGAAGGTACGAGATCCAAGGTGATGGACTTTCCATCGATGCCGAAGTCAGATATTTTTAAAGTCCATGGCTATACAACCCAACCTCGAAATCTCTTCCAACTGCTCGAACATATGTCCTCCATGCTATGAGAGTGGCACAACCTCAAATGCCACCACTTGAGTCACCAAAAAGTGGCAACGATGGAGAACTCGACGAGATCGAGGCAAAGTTTGCTTAGAATCCAACTCCATCCCGAACTCAGAACAAAGAACCCCTCCATCGAATGCCGATGCATGATAGACAACCCGAGTAAAACTTCTTAATATGGCTTTGAAGAACTGCTTCAGTGCTCCAGTCATAGTTTTTGGGAATATAATGGATGAGGGAGCCTTTGAGCCATAAGATCTAAACTTCAGACGTCTGGATGGCGACTCAACCCCTTCCTGCTTTCCTACAAGGGTGGCATAACCATAGGCCCCTTTGATTAAGTCACGAAATTCTGTCTCTCAGACCTAGAGAACCATGACAAAGCTCTCAGGACCGAGCGAAAGACCATTCCCTACATGCGAAGCAGGATGACAAAGGTCTCAAGATCGAGAATGAAAGTATTTGGATGACAAAACCCATGCCATCAACACCCCAAGTTGATCGAGATCAACCAACACTCCTCCATCTCCTCGATTAGATAACTACCTCCATCAAGAGATGAAGGAACTCCATCTTTTTATAGGAGACAGAACTAATTTATGGACATTCCTCTGAAAGATAAAGAATATTACGGATGGAGCAGCTAGCGAACAGGATGTCGCTATAAATAGGCGGATCCGCCATAATTATGAATGTTCGATCTTGCTGTGTACAAATCAGGAAGTGGGCGTATCTGCCGTCCCACGACTAAGCACCAGATTTTGAATCAAATTTATGATTACATCACTTTCATAATGATGCACATTTAATGATGCACATGGAAGGCTGGGCACATCTCGTCGAATATGCACATGGAAAATGAAAAGATCAGCTCATAAGTTCATAAGCTGAGGTTAGGAAGTACAAAAATGCACTAGCCGAAGGAATAACTCCTCAGATCAGAGTAAAATGGAATGAACAAAGCAAAATGAGAAAGTCGAGGAGAATAGAAGGAAGAAATTTTATTCATAACAAGGCTCTTTACAAAAGCTCCTGAAGAGCTGAAGAGAACAAAAATTCAAGGCAAGTCATCCAGAGGAATATCCAAAAAGCTTAAATCCAACTAAGGATATTTCAAAGCTATTTCCTCGCGGACAACACATTTTCCTTCATCATAGGCATCCAGTGCAAAAGAGGCCTTCTCTTCCCTGAATTTATCGGATGCCATAAAATCGTCAACAGCCTTCAAGGCCTTCTCTTCGACCTCTTTCGCTAAGAATAAAGCCTCCGCCTCGGATGCTTCAGCCTTGACAACTCGATCCCTCAGTTCTACGATCTTGGCCTCCAAAGCCCCATTAATACTGGTTAGGCAGACGTTCTCTTCCACAAATTTCTTCAATGCCATCTCGGTGCCCAAAACTTACTTCTCGGCCTCTTCAGCTCTGTCCGAAGTTTCCGCAGCCTCTTTGGATAGTTGATCCTTTGCCTTTCGAAAGACTATGCTTTGAATCTCAAGTTCTGTCATCCTTTTAGAAAGGTCAACGATGTTCTCTATGAACCCATTTAAATAATGGGCAAGCTACAAAGGCATTGCGTGAGGTTCGTAAGGATAAGTTCTAATGCAAGAAAACAAAAATAAAAATAACAATAATCTATGACCTCGGCTTATTCGAACAAAGCAATTTAGAGCTTTTTTCCTTCTCATTTTTAGAGGATCAACTAATATCTCGGATGTGTCAGTCAGAAAAAAAAATTTGAGAATGCTTCACTGGCCAGCTTGTAATCATGTAAGGCCGAACCATCACAGTAGACTTCGATCGGTGTAGTCCCAAAAATATTGATCTCCTCAGAAATTTTTGGCTCATCTAGTGGAGCCTTCAGTTTTGCCACCGCGTGAGTTTTCGAAGCATCGGCATCGGCATCAACATCCTTAGCAAAAAGTACTCCGCGTATTGCGGGCTCACTCACTCCCTTTCTCCCAAACAATTTCTCCTCTGAAAAAGGCTTGAGGACATCAGGAGCCAGTAAGCCAAAAATGACCTTGCTAAACAGACATTCAATGGAAGCCTCATGGCCTCCCTCTGGAACTGGAAGCTTCGAGTCGTGCAAAACCTGGACGATCTGAAAGTCCTCAACACTGAAAAGATTGGGCTCCTCGACTAGACGAGATTGTTGCATTGGGAGAGGTTCAATTCGAATACGGATAGACCTCTCACCGATTGTACGAATCTTTCTTTTACAATGACCTTTCGGAACTCTAGCTTTAAGAGGACTCTGATCGATTCCTGAAATTTAAAGCATTAACCATCTAGCACCAAGTCTACATACTTAAAAAATTCATTGATATAAAAGAAAACAAATATGTATCGAAAGAGTTAAATCGGCTAATCCTAATATTGAACACAATTTGCTCAGATAGCAACTCTTTCAACTCTGGAACCTCATAACTTCGTAGGGTCTTCAGGTCCTGCTCTAAACGTGGACCAAGCGGTGGGTCCTTCAACAGATTCTTCTACGGTTCCCTCCAATCGATGAAATCTTAGTTTTCTTTTGAGGTTCGAGAAACAAACACAAATATGGTCTTCCATTCATGAACAGTGGAAGGAGCGCAACGAATCAATGGAGAAATATTTTTTCTCAATCTGGGGGTCACGTACCACCAACCATAAGCCCCAAGATGCCTCTTCACCATGAAATAAAATGGAAGAGTATTATAGTGGGCTCCACCCCGGTCAGAAGGCATGCCATAATGAAACCATAAATATGGCACCATGAGTTTATCACCACTGATCAAAGCGACTGATAGGGACACGATGCTGTCGTTAAGACACCATATTTATCAATTTAAATCCGACTTTTTACTTTTTAAACTAATTAAAAATTATGAAGAAAGTGGTGAGTCGGGTCGAATCCACAGAGAGGTAATGATTTATTTCTAAAATTTTTGATTTTTTTTTTTAAGAAAAGAAAGCAAAGATTAAAGTCAAAAAATAGATCTATAAATAAAAATAGAATTTAAATTATGCAAAAATAAATTTGATACTAAGATCTACTATTTAGATCTTAGCAACTACTTATAGTAAAATTAAAGAGCAATAAAGAATAAATAATTTAAAGAGCTAGAATTGAAAAGAATAATGAAACTTTCTTTATTAAATTTAAAACTAAGATGCAGAATTTAAATACAAGAAATTAAAGAAAATTCAGAATTTTAATACAAGAAATTAAAGGAAAAAAAAGACTAGATGAAGATCGCAGATCGGCGTAGGCATGAAGATGGCGTAGAAGACCGGCTCTTCTTCTCAGCAGCACCGCAGCTTTGAAGCAACCTTTAATCCCGAGCTTGACTTCCACCCTATACCTTAGCTTCTCTTCCAACCCTCCTCCTTTCTTAGAGGCTTAGGATCCTTTTTATAGAGCTAGAAGAGGTAGATATTTATTTCTAAAAGCAATATGGGACTAATTCCCTTTGTAATCGTAAAAATTTGAATAAAATTTGAATAAAAACAACTCTGTTATGATCTCTGGTAAATCTGGTAAAATCAGGCTATCCGATAGAAAATCGAACGGTTCAAAAATCATCAAAATCGGATGCCTATCAGCCCAGATCAGCTCGAATTAAATTCTGGCCGTCCGATCGCGCTTGATCGAGGAAATCTGGCCGCAAATCGCGCTTCGGGAGTCCTGATCACTGTCGGGAGCGTTCTGGACCGTCGGATCGAAGCTGGAATCAGGCGCTGCCATTTGATGGTGATCCGAGTGAAATTGGCAACCGAAAAAAATGCTGACCGTCCGATCTTAACCGCAATCAACCGCAGCCGTCCGATCGCGCAATTACTGTTCCCATGGACCGCGTAGACCGGCCGCACCGCACACCGCAACCAATCAACGCTTCTGTCATCGAGTGAAATGACCAGATTGCCCTGTGAGCCGTGATAAAATTTTGTAGACCCTTTAAGGGTCTAGGTCCACCACGTGGCAGGCTCTGATTCGCCGGACTTTGCTGAGCTGGCGGTCCACGCCTGGATCGTAGACCGGCTGATGGCTTCAATGACTGAGTCGGCTTTGATGGCTCGGCTTGGCTTGGTGGCTCGGCTTGGCTTGGTGGCTCGGCTTGCGGAGCCGGTTGAGCCATTTTCTTTTTTTTTTATTTAATTTTTATTTATTTTATATTTTTTTTAAAAATTCATATCTTTTTCATTTTAGCTCCGTTTTACTTGAAATTTATTTCGTTGTGATCAAAAAAATGAGCTCTTTCTTTTAATAATAAAATTTTATTTCTTAATTTTTATTTATTTTTTATTATTTTTTAATTAATTTTTTAATTAATAAAAATATGAATTTTTCAAAAATTATATATAAATTGATTGATAATTCTTAAAAAATTAATATAAATTAATTAATAAATTAATACTTTTATTGGTGAATTTACGATGCTTATCACACCCCCCAACTTAAGCTTTGCTCGTCCTCGAGTAAAGAAAGAATTTAGTTTAGATCAATTACCATATTTTGTTGAGATCTTCCTTCACAAAAATAAATCTAGAATTTAAGATCAAAAGTTTAGACAGTATCACTAACTAAGTATTGAGTTTCAGAAGTAAATTTCATGGCAGATTAATCAGAAACTTTCTTAGAGTTCATCTAAAGATTTTCAGCACTTTGTGTCGTGAATACTAACTTAGCATTTGGGTGTTGATTCAAAGGGCAAATGAATCTTCTTTTTATCACCTATTTTGGTTAGTTTTATATACTCCCAAGTTAAGTGCATGAATTAAGGTAGCTTTCACACTGCTTTTTTTTTTTTTTTTTTTTTTTTTTTAAAATTGTGCTGAGCATCCTGGCCTTCCCTTCACCATTTGATGTGAACTTCTACATTTAAGGTGCAAAGTTCTAGTTTAGGGCAATCCACATATACTCTATTTTTTGCACTTTTTTTTTTTTTTTTTAATTTTAGAAAGCAGGTAGCTCTTTCCTTAAATTCAAGTTTCTTTAATTGAAGTATATATAAACCATCAATTTTTAGTGATAATTGAATCCTCAATTTAGCCTTATAATCAAACACCTGCTGTGCTTCATTAGTGTGCATGTGCAAGTAGAAGTGCTGTTAGCCTTTAAATGACCTAAGTAGGTTGCTAATGGTCTGACCAAATAATCTGCTTCTTGACTCGCTACCATTATTAGTTAATACTTTCTAACTTTATTACTTATCCTAGTTTATTTTGCTTAAGATTCTCTTTCCCAAAATATGGTTTGTTCAAAATTTTTATTTTTATTATTATTATTTTTTTAATAGTTTTATTATTATTATATATTATTTATTTATTATTTTAATTTTATTTATTTATTTTTTTAATTTTTTAATATTTTATTTATTTATTTTATTATTATTATTATTATTAATTTTTATTTTTTATTGATTTATTTATATATATATATATTTTTTTTATTTTTTTTTATTTTTATTTTATTATTATTTTTTTATATTTTTTTTTCTTTTTACCCCAACTGAATTGACATTGTCCTCAATAAAAGAGTGTAAATTATGTTTATTTATTTAGCATGGGTCTTGAAGCTTATGATCCTTCTCCCGCTTTTTGGTTCTCCAACTTAGCCTAAAAGAGAAAAATAAATTAGATTCAAGAAGTATTGGGTTGCCTCCCAATAAGCGCTAAGTTTATTGTCTTCAGCCAGACAAGAATGCAGTTTAATTCATTGTGGTTCTATTAATTGCACTTGATCAATATTTCGATTTAATGATATCCCTTCGATATATGGTTTAAGCCTTTGGCCATTTACCTTAAAAAAATTTTTAGTCCTGGGATCATAGAGTTTAATTGCACCATGTGGGAATACATGATTAACTATATAAGGTCCATCCCATCTGGATTTTAGTTTTCCAGGAAATAATCGAAGCCTTGAGTTAAATAACCAGACTTGTTGATTTGGCTCAAAGGTTTTTCTTGAAATATGTTTATCATGGAAGGCTTTCATTTTTTCCTTATAAATTTTTGAATTTTCATAAGCTTCTTGCCTTAATTCTTCTAATTCACTTAATTGTAACATCCGATTGGAACCAGCTTTGTTTAAATTAAAATTTAATTATTTTATTGCCCAATATGCTTTATGTTCAAGTTCTACCGGAAGGTGACATGCTTTTCCATAGATTAATCTATAGGGAGACATTCCAATGGGGGTTTTATAAGCTGTCCTATAGGCCCATAATGCATCATCCAATCGATCTGACCAATCTTTTCGATCAGGCCTAATAGTCTTTTGTAAGATATTCTTGATTTCCCTATTAGAGACTTCTACCTGACCACTTGTTTGCGGATGGTATGGTGTAGCTATCTTATGTGTCACCCCATATTTTCGTAATAAAGTTCTAAATTGATGATTTGTAAAATGGGTACCCCCGTCACTAATGATAGCACGTGGAAATCCGAACCTGGAAAAGATATTCTTCTGAATAAATTTTAGGACTACTTTATGATCATTGGTTCGAGTTGCTATTGCTTCAATCCATTTAGAAACATAATCGACAGCTACCAAAATGTATTCAAATCCATTGGAAGGTGGAAAAGGTCCCATAAAATCAATTCCCCATACATCAAAAATTTCAACCACTAAAATGGGGTTCAAAGGCATCATGTCTTTCTTTGAAATATTCCCTAAGGCTTGACACTTAAAACACTCCTGACTAAAAGTATGGGCATCCTTAAATAATGTTGGCCAATAAAAACCACTTTGTAACACTTTGGCCGCAGTTTTTCGTCCAGAAAAGTGTCCTCCACAAGCAAGAGTATGACAAAATTGTAAGATACTCCATTGTTCAGATTCAGGAACACATCTACGAATGATTTGATCAGCACAAATTCTAAAAAGCTCAGGATCTTCCCAAAAATAATATTTGATTTGAGCAAAGAATCGATCCTTTTCATTCTTAGACCAGCCATCAGGAATTTGTCCTATGACTAAGTAATTGACAATATTTGCAAACCAAGGAGTCTTTGTATGTGAAACTGTTAACAATTGTTCATCTGGAAAAGATTCTCTGATTGATACAGGTTCATTATCTTTCACTAGGATCCTAGACAGATGGTCTGCTACAACATTTTTAGATCCCTTCTTATCTCGAATTTCAATGTCAAATTCTTGTAACAGTAAAATCCATCTAATTAATCATGGTTTAGCATCTTTCTTTGAGAGCAGGTATCTCAAGGCTGAATGATCCGAGTAAATTATGATTTTTGATCCTAATAAATATGATCTAAACTTTTCTAGGGCAAACACAATGGCTAGCAACTCTTTTTCAGTGGTGGTATAATTCATTTGTGCTTCATTCAGAGTTCTACTAGCATAATAGATCACTACAGGACATTTGTTTACCCTTTGGCCTAGGACAGCTCCTATGGCAAAATCTGAGGCATCGCACATAATTTCAAAAGGTAGTGACCAATTAGGAGGTTGTATGATTGGAGCTTTGGTCACAGCTTCTTTTAAAATTTCATAAGCTTTAAGACAATTTTCATCAAAGTTAAAAGAAACATCCTTAGCAAGGAGATTACACAAAGGACGAGAAATTTTAGAGAACTCTTTGATGAAGCGACGATAGAATCCTACATGACCAAGAAAAGATCGAATTTGTTTGACAGAAGTGGGAGGAGGAAGTTTAGAAATTAGTTCAACTTTAGCTTTATCTACCTCAATCCCTTTCTTGGATACTATATGTCCTAAAACGATCCCTTTTTGAACCATGAAGTGGCTCTTTTCCCAGCTTAACACTAGATTAGCCTCAATACATCATTTTAATATTTTCTTCAAATTGTTGAGACAACTCTCAAAAGATTCTCCAAAGACCGAAAAGTCATCCATGAATATTTCTAAGAAATCTCCTATCATGTCTGAAAATATTGACATCATGCACCGTTGAAAAGTTGCAGGTGCATTACATAATCCGAATGGCATTCTACGAAAAGCAAAGGTTCCATAAGGACATGTAAAGGTGGTCTTTTCTTGATCTCCTGGGTAGATTGCTACCTGATTGTATCCCGAGTATCCATCTAAAAAGCAAAAGTATTGTTGGCCTGCTAGTCTTTCTAGGATTTGATCGATAAAGGGTAAGGGAAAGTGATCTTTTCGGGTGGTTGTATTGAGTTTTCTATAATCTATGCAGACACGCCACCCAGTGGAAAGTCGTGTTGGTACTAAGTTTCCATGTTCAGTGCGGACAACCGTAAGTCCAGATTTTTTTGGAACAACTTGTGTAGGACTCACCCAGTGGCTGTCAGAGATAGGATAAATAATTCCAGCATCTAACCATTTAATTACTTCTTTCTTGACTACTTCTTGCATGTTAGGATTAAGCCTTCTTTGCATCTCTCGAGTTGGTTTGGCATTATCTTCTGTATAAATATGGTGCATGCATATTGACGGACTAATTCCTTTTAAATCGGCAACGGTCCACCCTATGGCCTCTTTATATGTTTTTAGAATATTTACCAATTGGTTTTCCTGTTCAGTAGTTAAGTTGGAAGCAATTATTACTGGTAGGGTTTTCTTTGATCCTAAAAATACATACTTAAGTGATTCAGGTAAAGGTTTTAGTTCAAGTTGTGGTGGGGCCTGAATTGAAGGACGTAGTGGTTCAATTTTTCGCTCAGGTAAGGGCTCAATTTTCACTGACCAAGGTAATGAATGTGATGGTTGAGGTAAATTAAGCAGGGTATTTACTTCCTGGGTTTGAGTATCTTCAGTGGGTTCATCATCTTGTAGTAAATCTAAGGAGGAATTAGATTCAACTATTTCATCTATCTGATTGATTACAAAGCAGTCTTCCTCCTCTTGGGTGTACTTTGGGGTATTAAAAATATTAATTCTTACTTTTTGATTCCCAAAAGAAATATCCATAGCTCCCGTTTTACAGTTGATATTGGCATTCGCGGTTGCTAAGAATGGACGTCCTAAAATTATGGGATTTTGGTTCAGCTCTTGGGATGGTTCCATGTCAAGTATGAGAAAGTCTACAGGAAAATAACATTTATCTACTCTAACTAGAACATCCTCAATTAAACCACGCGGTGTTTTTATAGATCTATCAGCTAATTGCAAAATGACTGACGTGGGTTTTAATTCTCCAATCCCAAATTTTTCATAAACCGAGGTTGGAAGGAGGTTTACACTAGCTCCTAAGTCTAGTAATGCTCGGTCAAAGGTTATACCTCCAATAACACATGAAATTAAGGGTGCACCAGGATCTTTCATCTTTTGAGGTATTGGATTTAACAGGACCGCACTTACATCCTCGGATAGCATAACTCTTTTGGTGGTTCGTGGCTCACGCTTTTGGGTACAGAGTTCTTTAAGAAATTTAGCATAGGCTGGAACATGCTGAATTGCATCGATGAGGGGTAAATTAATATGAACTTGTTTAAATAGTTCCATTAGCTCCTTGTTGCGTGTTTCTTGCTTTTTGCGAGAAGAGCCTGCTTCTAAGGCCGAAGGGAACGGGGCTTTGGGTTTATATGTCTCAGCTAATTCATCTGTTCTCTTCTTTTCTTTATCCATCTTATCAGTGTCAGTACCAGTCATAAGCTCAAGTTCTTCTATATGATTATCCTCTTCTTCAAATTTCTCATCTTGGCTAACATCAGTATTGGCCTCTATCACCTGGTCTTGATATGGGTCCTTAAGAATCCTACCACTTCTAAGTTCAGATATTGCTTTGGCATTTTCTAATTGGGGGTTCTTAGGTGGAATGTTAGATGGATGAGTAAATCCAGGTGGTTGATAGACATTGGATGGATTATTTTTAGGATTTGCAATTGGTTGGCTTGGTAATTGACCCGGTTCTCTCCTCATGCTAGACTCAGCTATTTGTCCTATTTGAGCTTCTAGTCTGGCGAATTGATTGTTGTTGGCTTAGAATTAATTGTTGAAGTTGATTGAATTTATCGTCGGCTAGATTGGTCTGTTGAGGAGGTGGGTATGAGGGTTGATTATAATGTAGTGGTTGAGAAGACTGACTAGGCTGACCCTTATTATAGGCATAGTTCTGGTATTGGGGCCTATTTTGATAATTCTGAACTGGTGGGATTTGGGTCTGAGCCTGAGTTTGTTGTGGTTTCCAAGAGAAATTAGGATGGTTTCTCCAACCAGGATTATATGAATTTGAATATGGGTCATTAAGTGGTTTTGAGTAACCTTGAGCAGCTTGGACTTGTTCTTGGATAAGAGGTGGTAATTGTGCAACCGTGGGACATTCACTTACATGATGTGTTGGGCTAGCACAAATAGAGCAAATCACTTGATAATTAGAAGCTGGTGTGTATTGTGCAGGGGATTGTTGACCTAAGTTTAGGAATTGATCTAATTTCTGTGCAATAAGGTCGACTTTATCTAATTTTTGTGCTATTATGTTCAAATCTGCTTTAGAATTGAGTTTCGAAGTTTTGATCTCATAAATTCCTGCCCATTTTTGTTGAGAAATTGATCTTTCATAAGAAGATAATGAAGCATGGTTAATAGAGTTTTCACTTAAAGTTTCAAACAAGGTATAAGCTTCATCCTCACTTTTGCTCATGAATGCACCTCCACAGGATGCATCAACCATCTGCTTATATTGATCTCCTAAACCTTCATAGAAAGCTTGTACAATTTGCCACTTAGATAGACCATGGTGTGGGCATTTTCTAAGGAGTTCCTTAAGTCTTTCCCATGATTCATGAATTTGTTCCCCTGGAAGCTGAGCAAATCCCGTGATGGCTCGCCTCATGGTATTGGTTCGTCCTATGGGATAAAATTTCTTAAGAAATTCATGTTGCATCTCTGCCCATGTTTGAATTGTTCTTCCTAATGTGCCAAGCCAGTACTTGGCTTTATCTTTTAATGAGAAAGGGAACAAGGTCAGTCTAAGGGCATCATCAGAAAAATTCTGAATTTTTACCGTAGAGCAGATTTCTAAGAACTCATCCAGATGTTTGTAAGGGTCTTCATTGGCATTCCCATAAAAAGATGGGAGCATCTGGATTGTGGTCGACTTAATCTCATAGTGACTAGCAGGGATATCAGGTATGTGGATGCAAGTCGATGGGTTGTAGGTGGAAGGAATAAAGTATTCCTTCATCTGCCTAGGTGGTTCTTCACGATTTCCAGCCATTTGATTATCTGGTCTTAAATGAATTAGTCTTTCAATTTCAGGATCTGGTTTAACTAGGTCAGGTAAAAGTGATCTTCTACCGTGCATGTACTAGTGCAATTTGATATATGGTTCAAATTTTTTTTTTTTTAAATTATTATTTATTTTTTTTAAGAAAAGAAGAGAGAAAGAAAGAAGAGGAAAAATCCTAAAGAATCTTAAATCTGGAGAAGATAGGGAGGAGTTAATTTTTATGTTAGATATTATTTGGCAAACAAGTTAGGCAATCAATCCTGACTAAGAGTTATCCTAGATCTAGACAGCTCCTAACTGCCAAGATCACCTTCAAGCCCTCCAAATAGAGGATTAACCAATCAACTGGCCAGGTAAGTGTAAAGTCGGTGGGAGTCCCTCCGTTGCTTGCCTTAGACACCAATTGTGCTTGGCCAGGTAAGCGAACAGAACCAATTAAGTAACCACCTTCTTTCGGGCCCAATCGTCCCTGAACCACTTTCCTAGACACCAGTCAAATTGATTAATCCTAACTTGGTTCAACTCTTAGGATTTCTTGTCCTACTGAGCTCGAATATCCTTAAAGGTTAATGTCTAATTGATTTTAAGATTTAAGGTTTGGGTTAATGCAGGATGCTGGTTGGTTGTTTGTGGGCTAAGGAAGGGTGATCAAATTCCCACCTTATCTTGTTTAATGGGTTGTGCCCTTAATTTGGTTTAATATGAAATATGCAAAAAAAAAAAAATTCTAATCAAAGAGTTCTATGCAATTTAAACTAATTAATTAAATTATAAAAAGGCTTACCTTGACTCCAGCAATCACCAAAAATAAACTAATATGATGGATGCTCTAAATAATTAGGGTTTCTAATCTTGTGATGAGATTTTTAATTAGGTTTATGTAGGTAATATTTTTAATTAATTTAAAATAAAGTAAATATTAAAAATAAAGAAAGAGATTTAGGGTTTAGGAATGATCTCACCGAATAGGATTGAGAGTTTTGTTCGTGCCCTAATCTTCCTTGTTCCTTTTTTTTTTTTTTTGCAAAATAAATAAAAAAAATAATGAGTAGGCAGTAAAAAAAATCAAAAAAATAAAGAAATTTTAATTTTTATGCCTCCCCGGCAACGGCGCCAAAAACTTGATAGGGACACGATGCTGTCGTTAAGACACCGTGTTTATCAATTTAAATCCGACTCTTTACTTTTTAAACTAATTAAAAATTATGAAGAAAGTGGTGAGTCGGGTCGAATCCACAGAGAGGCAATGATTTATTTCTAAAATCTTTGATTTTTTTTTTTTTTAAGAAAAGAAAGCAAAGATTAAAGTCGAAAAATAGATCTATAAATAAAAATAGAATTTAAATTATGCAAAAATAAATTTGATACTAAGATCTACTATTTAGATCTTAGCAACTACTTATAGTAAAATTAAAGAGCAATAAAGAATAAATAATTTAAAGAGCTAGAATTGAAAAGAATAATGAAACTTTCTTTATTAAATTTAAAACTAAGATGCAGAATTTAAATACAAGAAATTAAAGAAAATTCAGAATTTTAATACAAGAAATTAAAGGAAAAAAAAAGACTAGATGAAGATCGCAGATCGGCGTAGGCATGAAGATGGCGTAGAAGACCGGCTCTTCTTCTCAGCAGCACCGCAGCTTTGAAGCAACCTTTAATCCCGAGCTTGACTTCCACCCTATACCTTAGCTTCTCTTCCAACCCTCCTTCCTTTCTTAGAGGCTTAGGATCCTTTTTATAGAGCTAGAAGAGGTAGATATTTATTTCTAAAAGCAATATGGGACTAATTCCCTTTGTAATCATAAAAATTTGAATAAAATTTGAATAAAAACAACTCTATTACATCTCTGGTAAATCTAGTAAAATCAGGCTATCCGATAGAAATCGAACGATTCAAAAATTATCAAAATCGGATGCCTATCAGCCCAGATCAGCTCGAATTAAATTTTGGCCGTCCGATCGCGCTTGATCGAGGAAATCTGGCCGCAAATCGCGCTTCGGGAGTCCTGATCACTGCCGGGAGCGTTCTGGACTGTCGGATCGAAGCTGGAATCAGGCGCTGCCATTTGATGGTGATCTGAGTGAAATTGGCAACCGGAAAAAATGCTGACCGTCCGATCTTAACCGCAATCAACCGCAGCCGTCCGATCGTGCAATTACTGTTCCATGGACCGCGTAGATCGGCCGCACCGCACACCGCAACCAATCAATGCTTCTGTCACCGAGTGAAATGACCAGATTGTCCCTGTGAGCCGCGATAAAATTTTGTAGACCCTTTAAGGGTCTAGGTCCACCACGTGGCAGGCTCTGATTCGCCGGACTTTGCTGAGCTGGCGGTCCACGCCTGGATCGTAGACCGGCTGATGGCTTCAATGACTGAGTCGACTTTGATGGCTCGGCTTGGCTTGGTGGCTCGGCTTGGCTTGGTGGCTCGGCTTGCGGAGCCGGTTGAGCCATTTTCTTTTTTTTTATTTAATTTTTATTTATTTTATATTTTTTTAAAAATTCATATCTTTTTCATTTTAGCTCCGTTTTATTTGAAATTTATTTCATTGTGATCAAAAAAATGAGCTCTTTTTTTTAATAATAAAATTTTATTTCTTAATTTTTATTTATTTTTTATTATTTTTTAATTAATTTTTTAATTAATAAAAATATGAATTTTTCGAAAATTATATATAAATTGATTGATAATTTTTAAAAATTAATATAAATTAATTAATAAATTAATACTTTTATTGGTGAATTTACGATGCTTATCAGCGACATATCCAGAAAGTGAAAAAGAGTGATAAAAAGGGATGAAGATAAAACCTCAACTCGGCCTAGAAACACTCCTCGTACACTCTGATCCGATCAGGAGGAGAGCTGCAGACCTGCTCCTCGATCCAGTTTGAAAACTTTGAGTTGAAACTCTAGAGGAAAGTTGAACTGATCATGAATCAATATCAAGTCGTCCTCCATTACCTTTAATTGAAAGGCCAAAGGGGTGAACTCGAAATCTCCGAATTGGACCATTTTTGCAAGAGAAAGAAAAATAGACAAAAATCCACAGTAAGAAAAAAATGACAAGATTAAACCCTTATTCCATCTGGGTCTTATATAGAACTGATGGAGATCCGAGTGATTCATTTTCTCAAAATATTAAATACATGCGGCAGAGATCGATGCAGCATGGACACGTAACGACTGATGATTAGATGCGATCCTTGCCATCAATATAATAAATTGATATGAAGAACCAAAACCGTGCCTTGCTCCACTCATAAGATAGTGTGTGAAGATGTGCTACAGTAATCGGTATGCGAATGGTGGTTTAAATTCCATCCCTTCTAGCTTTTCATGAATCGCTGGATGGACAGGCCAAGGATAAGAAGATAACCAGTTAAGCAGGAAAATGTGTTCGACAATTCAGAACATCTTAAAAAGATAAGAAAAGAATAAGAAAGAAACCACTTCGGCAAAAAAGCATTTCTTTCATATATGAAGCCTTCATACAAAGTTTCGATACAAAAAAAAAGAAAGAGAAGAAAAATGTATGTGCACGAGGATGTCATCAGGAGCTCCTCGATAATTTACCTCGAAAAGATCCTCCTCTTGGTCTTAGGTTGAGCTCTCTACACATCGGAATCTACCTCATCTCCTTTGATAGCAAGATCAGACACATCTGAGAATTCGCTGATGCAAACACGAATTATAGATTGCAGGTTAACATCCGACTGGTCCATATACAAGGACTCAATGGCTCCATTAGGAATATTGGGGATAAATTCCACTCCCGTTGAAGTCTAGTTTGATGCTTAGCCTAATGCAATCGATAATCATGGAAGAGCTTCAATCGAAAAATCTTCCTCAAGTGGTCGAACCCAATCAAACTCCTCCTACGATCGAACTCCAACCGAACTTCTTAGCGGCCGAGCCCCAGCCAAACTTTTCTAGCGGCCAAACTTCTTTCGGATCACTCCTTCAGTCGAACTCCTACGAGAGCCGAACTCCTTTCGGATCTCTCCTTTAGTCGAATTTGTACAGGAGCCGAACTCCTTTCAGACTCCTCCTTCAGTCGAACTTCTAAAGGAGTCGAACTTCTTTCGAATCTCTTCTTCAGTTAGATTTCTACAGGAGTCGAACTTCTTTCGAACACCTCCTTCAGTCGGACTCCTATAGGAGCCAAACTTCTTTCGGATCTCTTCTTCAGTCGAACTTCTATAGGAGCCGAACTTCTTTCAAACTCCTCTTTCAGTCAGATTTCTACAGGAGCCAAACTTCTTCCAAACTTCTTCTTCAGTCGGACTTCTATAGGAGCCGAACTCCTTCCGGATCTCTTCTTCAGTCGAACTTCTATAAGAGCTAAACTCCTTCCGAATCTCTTATTTAGTCGGACTCCTATGGAAGCCAAACTTCTTTCGAACTCCTCCTTCAGCTAGCGTTCCTCTCGGATGATCTTCTATAGCCGTATTTTCTTTGAGAGTTCGAACTCCTCTGGAATTGACATACGTCAAAGCTCGTCATCCCTCCATGCAGCCTCGAGCGGCTCAGTATCGGACGGTTGCGGCCATCACTATTAGTCCACTATAGGCGATAGTGATCCGCTACCGGATGACGATGGCTGTCACCATCAGTCTACTACAGATGGTGCTACAAGTAGTGCCCCCCTCCATGACAGACTCCAGCAGGCCTCAAGCGGCCCACTGCCAGATGACTGTAGCTATCAATATCAATCCGCTATAAGCTCTATCTATAAAAAAAGATCCTTCAGATATATTTTCTCTAAGCTCTCATCTCCTTCTCGAAACTCTACCGAACTCTTTCTTGAGCACTCTATTTCTATTAGCCAGAAGAGCTGACTTAATCATCGAAGGATCCTACTGAAGCCACCACCACCGACTCTAGATGGGACTTTGTTTTGCAAGTCACCGACGGTGATCTCATCCTCCTCCACTCCAGCTCATTCCGACGTCAACCAGATTCTGCAATAATAGAATTGGCGCTAGAGTAAGGGCTCACTATTTCTGAGGTATCCTTATTCTTAAAGGAGTACTCAGTCGATCTACCGACCTTTTTCTTTAAGATTCATCTCCATCCTCTTCTTCGATCCTAAGAAATGCCTCCAAAGAAGATGACTACCCAGAGATCTACCACTTCTACTGTCAGGTCTGAGCCGGATCCATCTATTTCTGCTCCATCATCGATGCTTCAACCACCACCTCCATCGACGGTCATGGTAGATCTGAAGCAGTTTAATCTACTGATGCAGCAGATTCGAAGTCTCACCAAAATGGTGCAGGCCATGCGGCAGCCTTCGATAATGATTTCATCAGAAAATCCACCATCAGAATATCAAAAATTAGCTCTAAGAAAGAGCAATTAGTCTAGCATATCCGTCGCCCTTAGGAAAGAGAAATAGAGAGTAGAGGATCCATGTTCAGATCATAATTCTCCTCGAAAAGAGATCTTCTCCATCTACAGTTGGAAGCCATCCAAGATCTACGATCGAAATGACGTCCTCGATCACAAACTGTGGAAGATGGATTGGTGGATTAAAGAACTCTACCACATTGCCCTGACTTTCCATGATGATGTCTGCACTGATCTTCCTTTCTCTCTTCGAATTATATAAAAGTCCATTCCGTTGAACTTCAAGCTTCTCCAACTTGAAAGTTACGATAGAACCTCTGATCCGATCGATCATCTAGAAGCCTTCCAGACCATGATGCCGCTCCATGGTGCATCAGACGCCATATTATGCCAAACTTTTCTATTTACCTTAAAGGAAGCAGCAAGAAATCAGTACTCGATGTTGAAGTCGGATATGATCTTCTTCTTTGACTAGATGAGCCATCAATTTACGGCTCACTTCATCAGCAGCCGACATTCATACCGAGGTTCGAATTTTCTGATGAACATCAAGCAGAAGGAGGGATAATCCATTCAGACTTATGTCATCCGATTTAATGCTGCTATATTGGAGGTCCAGAACTTAGACCAGTCAGTTGCGATGGCCGCATTCAAGGATGGCCTTCAGAAGAATGATTTACTGTTCTCCCTAGAGAAGAAATATCTCAGAAACTTTGTCAATCTGCTAGCCCAGGCTGAGAGATATGTTCGTACGGAAGAAGTCTTTAAGTTGAAGGATGAAGAAGCCATAGGAGAGTGGCAGGCGAACGAGTCTAGTAAATCCGCGGCTGATGTAGGACCGAATGAAGTTCAACTATGCTCACGAACTTCCTCCGAGCATAAACGAGTTCGAACTCCTCCTCGAGCTTGTCATCAAAGAAGCCTCGACAGAAGGGCACGAAGAAGTCCCCCCCCGGAAGGTTCCACAACTATGCCCCCCTTAATACTCCTAAAACTCAAGTTCTGATGAAAATTAAGAATCAGCTATCAAGACTAGAAGAATTACGATCTCCTCCAAACAAGCACGATCGAAGCAAGTACTATCTCTACTATCATGATCACGGTCACGACTCTAAAGAAAGCATTTAGCTCCAAGACGAAATCGAGAAGCTCATCAGGAGAGACCGACTGGGTCGATTCCTCAGATGCCAACTTGAAGTAAGAGAAGATCGACCAAGAGCATTGTCGTAGTTAGAACTACCAATAAGTAAGAAACAATAAGAAGATCGGCCACCTCTCGGCATCATCAATCCTATTTCTAGGAGACTTAGTACTTCGGCGAGCCATCATGTCGCAGTCTTAGAGTCAGAAAAAGCTTGCCCCAAATTAGGAAGGCCCGTATGAAGTAGAGGAGGTCGTCCGGCCCAAAATTTATCGTCTGAAGGAGTTCGGAGGAATAATGCTCCCACGATCTTGGAACTTAAAAAATCTGAGGATGTACTATCAGTAACTTTTCTTCAATAAAACTCCTTCATTTTAATATTATTATTTTTTGATGCAAAAACTATATGATGATAGGAAAGAAGCAATCAATAGTGACCATGATAGAAACAGGAGGAGAACCTCATCCTAATATGAGTAAGTCAAAGTTCTTCAATCTCGGCTGGAGATAAGATCTCCTCCAAGCTTCAAAGTCTACGTCAATAGGAGATAAGATCTCCTTCAATCTCGATTGGAGATAAGATCTCCCCCGAGCTTCAAAGTCTACGGCAATAGGAGATAAGATCTCCCTCGAGCTTTAAAGTCTACGATAATAGAAGATAAGATCTCCTTCAATCTCAGCTGGAGATAAGATCTCCTCCGAGCTTCAAAAGTCTATGACAATAGGAGATAAGATCTTCTTCAACGTCGGCTGAAGATAAGATCTCCTTCAAGCTTCTACAACAATATGAGATAAGATCTCCTTCAATCTCAGCTGGAGATAAGATCTTCTCCGAGCTTCAAAGTCTACGACAATAGGAGATAAGATCTTCTTCAACCTCGGTTGGAGATAAGATCTCCTCCGAGCTTCAAAGTCTACGTCAATAAGAGATAAGATCTTCTTCAACCTTGGCTGAAGATAAGATCTTCCAAGCTTCTACGTCAATAGGAGATAAGATCTTCTTCAATCTCGACTGAAGATAAGATCTTTCCCAAGCTTCAAAGTCTACATCAATAGAAGATAAGATTTCCTTCAACCTCAGTTAGAGATAAGATCTCTCTCGAGCTTCTATAACAATAGGAGATAAGATCTCCTTCAACCTCGGCTAGAGATAAGATCTTTTCGAACTTCTACAATAATAAGAGATAAGATCTCCCTCGAGCTTGGGCTTCAACTTCAACGTCAGCCTTGGCTGAAGATAAAATCTCTTTCGAGCTTCTACTTTAATATCAATCTCGATTGGAGACAAGATCTCCTCCGAGCTTCAACCTCAATGGGTGTAGAGTTCGAAAAAAAACTTCGATAGTTATCTTTTTTGTACTTTCTTCTTTCGAATTTCAAACTCGAGAGTGGAGAGATTATTATTGAAGATAAATCCTACTCCTATCGAAGTTCAGTCTGATGCTTAGCCTAATACAATCGGTAATCATGGAAGAGCTTTAATCAAAAATTCTTTCTCCAGCGGTCGAACCCAATCGAACTCCTCCTACGATCGAACTCTAGTCGAACTCCTCAGCGGTCGAGCCCCAGCCGAACTCCCTCAGTGGTCGAGCTCCTTTCGGGTCACTCCTTCAGTCAGACTCCTACGAGAGCCAAACTCCTTTCGAATCTCTCCTTCAGTCGGACTTGTATAGGAGTCGAACTCCTTCCGGACTCCTCCTTCAATCGAACTTCTATAGGAGCCAAACTTCTTCCGAATCTCTCCTTCAGTCAAATTTTTATAAGAGCCAAACTTCTTCTGAACTTCTCCTTCAGTCGGACTCCTATGGGAGTCAAACTTCTTTCGGATCTCTTCTTTAGTCGAACTTCTACAAGAGCCAAACTTCTTCTAGACTTCTTCAGTCAGATTTCTATAGAAGTCGAACTCCTTCCGAACTCCTCCTTCAATCGAACTTTTATAGGAGTTGAACTTCTTCCAGATCTCTCCTTCAATCGAACTTCTATAAGAACCAAACTCCTTCCGGACTCCTCCTTCAGCTAACATTTCTCTCAGATGATCCTCTCTAGCCATATTCTCTTTGAAAGTCCGAACTTCTCTGGAATTTACATATGTTAAAGCTCTTCATCCCTCCATGTGGCCCCGAGTGGCTCAGTATCGAACGACCACGGTTGTCACTATCAGTCCGCTGCAAGCGACAGCGATCCGCTACCGAGCGGTGATGGCTGTCACCATCAGTATGCTATATGCGGTGCTACAGACGGTGCCTCCCTCTATGACAAACTCTGCTAAGCCTCGAGCGGCCCACTGCCAAATGACTGCAGCTGTTATTATCAATTCGCTACAGACTCCGTCTATAAAAAAGGATCCTCTAGATATATTTTTTTCTAAGCTCTCTTCTCTTTCCTGAAATTCTGTCGAATTCTTTTCTGAGCACTCCATTTCTGTTGGCTAGAAGAGCTGACTTAATCATCAGAGAATCCTACTGAAGCCACCACCACCGACTCTGGATGAAATTTTATTTTGCAAGTCACCAAAGACAACCTCATCATCCTCCACTCCAGCTCGTCCCAGCGTCAACCAAATTCTGCAACAACAAAAAAGATGAGGCAAAATTATTTTTTTATACTCGTTAAAGCCTGCATAAAAGTCCATTTTATAAGCCTTAATAATAGAGTTTGTCCCAGCTTTTCTTAACATTTTGAGCAAATGTTTAATATCTGAGATTTAGTTGGAGACCTTCGAGCTGTAGGTCCTCCCATGGAGGAGGAAACTTGGGACCTCCGTGAAGCTTCCTCTATGTGATGACCCCCGCTTGAAGTCCTGGATCTTTTCATCGATCAGTCATCAAAATCTCAGAGAAGTGCAATCTTAGACGAAGATCCACCCCTTTTAGCCAAGGTCCTCTTTAAGCGTCTAATGACGTCATAGGCACGACGACATTCTCGATCTACTTCTGACTTCTGCTTCTCGAGGACCTCAATTCTACGGCAAGCTTTACTCAACTCGTTGTCCTTTCAATTGATTACTTCTTGAGCTTTGGAAAGAATTTTTTTGAAGCAGTCGATCTTCTTAATCAGATCAGCATTAGTAGCTTTCTCCTGCTTAAGGCAATATTTGAGCTTTCCGAGCTCATTCTTCGCTTCCACAAGTTCTAAAGGTGAAAATTCGAAAGCAGCCCCAGTGAAACTCACCAGATAATGAATGAGTAAAGTCAAAGAGTTGAAGGCTTCAGACACCTGATGTTGGACATCTTCGCCTTCTAAAGTGAGCCTATCTACAGGAGGGAGATGCCTCCTCAAGAAATCGATAGTGACTCCCAAATTATTTACAGTAGGAGAAGAGGAAGGAACTGGCGATGTTTGGACCGCCTCCTCCTAGATCCTCATTGGAAAAATATTTAAACCAGAAATCTCTGCCCTCTGCAGTTCGACAACCTCAATCGCATCGATTGAGTTGAAGGAGCCAGAAGCCTTAATGGCTCCTCCTTTCGACTCTTTGGGAAGGTTGACTTCCATCTCTGAGACAATGCGTGCCGGGAAGAAAATAGGGATGACCTAAATAGGAGTTCCCACTATCACTTCTGTCACTGTCTTTGCATTTTCTTCCATTGAATTCACTGGCTCGACCCTAACATTACCCATCGAGTTTTGTAAATCACTCCTTGATAAGGACCTATCCCCTTCCACATCATCTAGGACAGGAGGGGGAGATGTTAAAGAAGCCTTCAGGACTTCAGCAGATGAGCTCCCGAAAGTCTGAATTTGAGCGGACGAAATTTTGGCTCGCAACCTTTGAGCCAATAGCCTTTTCAATATCGCAGCCATCTGAGAATCCATTTGGAGCAAAAAGGCCTAACAATGCAGCTTCAAAAGAAGGGATGTGAAAAATGAAAGTTTTATGTTCAGAAATGCTTTTCATTCTCCAGTTATCCTCTCCAAATACTTTATAGTAAAAGGAAAGAAGACAAGGAGACACTTGTTATTAAGTTTGTCCTTTTTCTATCGGCTAACGAAATGGATCTTTCAATCATAACTACTCTCGCCCTAAGAAATAGCAACAACAATGATCAAACGTTGGTGTACAACTGCATATAGAAAAGTAACTCATCCGATTCGAGGTGCTGTCTATGATTAGTTCTTTCACATGATTCTCAGACTCAGCACTAGGGGGATAGTGTTACAATAGTAATAAAATACCTCCGATCGACTGATATACCCCAGAGGTACTTCAGCTCAGTCTATCCTGACGAGCGCTTGTGGATCAGGATATTATTATAATATTCTCTGAATAAATGACTAATGTTGGAGGGCCGACCTGATCCAATATTTATGAAAACATCCTGGTTGGTACCTATCATCTTTAAATCATCTTGGATTAAAATTTTTTTTCATAGATTGACCGTAATATAATTGTAATCAGGTCGTAAATAGGCTGTCACCTATTCGTTCAAAATCATCGACGATAAATTGAAAATTCTAATCACACCAGCAACTGTCATTCTGTTCGAAAGATTCTCAGAAATCTCGCTATGACGAGATTAGCGATCCGAAATCAGTGAAATTGCGTAACCATCATGTAAAAATTTTTTCATAAATATCATGAATTCCGAGAATCAGGTAAGTAAGAAATCTTTCTCAAAAGAAATTAGCTCATGCTTATTTCTGACTTGAGCGTCGGAGAGTCCTTGCCGGAGACCAAATTCTCCACTCCAAACTTTGTTTTGTAGGTTCTCAAGCTTGTCTGTGCGAAGCCATTCCTCCAATTCTGAAGCCGACGATTCTCAACAATAACAAAGATTATAAAATTTAACCAGTAGGTTGAAACTGAGAATGAAGCTTTTTAACTAGTATAGATGTGAAATCCATGAAGGATTCCAAGCTTGCACAAATCCTCACCACAAGCATATCAGGCTTTGTTCCAAAATAGGATTTGCCCCTCTTGATTACAACATGACCAAAGCTTGAGTACGGGCCGTATCATGTGAGCTTGTCTCGAACGTGAAGAGTGAAGTGTGTTAGAGACAAAGGGAGACCATTAATCAATAATCCCGAGACTTTGGCTATGTCGAAATCTATTCAAAAAAAAGAAAAAAAGAAAAAAAAGTGATTACTCATATTTCAATTATGAGATTGCAATTACCATTAGGATCCACCATCATCTTTGCGTCTACATTGCATTACAATTACTCAACATCAATAGCAGTTTGACTTGTCGTTTTGGTGTGCTGATAAGTAAAAATATTACGCGATCGTCATTGTGAAGATAGCAATGGAGAGGTGAATACTTTCAAACTTGCAGATTTTTTATAGACTCTCTTAGCCTTCGAGCCCGTCGCTTTTCCTTGTGCCATGCAACAAAACAACAGAAGCCTTTCCTTTCCACGGTAATGTACAGATGGCAGCAGGAGGAGTGAATGTTAGGTTGTTGATTGACTTTGAGGAGGCCGGCAACCGAAAACGAGCGAAATAAAACTAAGTATTGAACCCCACCACCAAGGCACCAACGCGAGACCGCCGTTAGGCCGGGCCATGGCGGACGCGCGGCAGCTGCACCAGTACCTGGCCGCCGCCCTCTCACACCGCGGCATAGGGGCGCTGCCCTACGCGGAGGACGACCGATGGTTGATCCACCACCACATGGTCTCTCTGGTCGAGGCCTTCCCTTCCCTCCGCCCCTCCGTCGCCGCCTTCACCTATAACGACGGCCGCAACGCCACCCTCCTCCGCTCTGAGGGCACCATCCCCACCTCCGGCGGCCACCTCCCGGCCTCCATCTGGCTCCTCGAGCCCTACCCCCACGTTCCCCCGGCTGTCTTCCTCTCTCCCGTCGGCGGCACGCTCATAAAGCCCGGCCACGTCCACGTCGACCCCTCCGGTGCCGTCGACGCCGCCTACCTCCGTTCCTGGTGCTTCGCCGCCTCCAACCTGGCCGACCTCGTCCACTCCCTCTCCCTCCTCTTTAGCCTCGATCCACCCCTCTGCACCAACCCCAAGCCCAAGAATGAGCCGGTGGAGGTGAAATGGATCTTGGAGAAGGTGCAGCGGGACCTCGCCGGCCGGGAGGCGGAGGTGGAGGGGTTTTTGGGAGTCCAGGCGGAGTTGAAGCGAAGAAAACAGGCGATCGCGCGTGGAACGAGGAAATTGGAGGAATTGAGGGGCGATTTGGAGCAGGAGCTTCAGGTGATTCGAATGAACACCGACGTGATGGAGAGTTGGGTGCGGGAGACCATGGGCAAGATCCGGAGATGGAAGGGCAGGGAAGTTAGCGTCGATGATGTATTCGAGCCGTCTGATGTGAATTCGAGGCAGATGATGGAGTGCACGGCGATGGACCTGGCGTTGGAGGACACCGTTTATGCGTTGGATCGCGCTGCGACCGAGGGATGTGTGCCTTGTCCTGTGTACTTAAAACATGTGAGGGCACTGTCGAGAGAGCAGTTCTTCCACAGGCGCATGGGATTTGAGGTCCGGAGCATGGCAGCAAGGGCGTCGCATCATGCTTCATAAGGAGGGTGGGAGAGCGCAAGTAGGAATTTTGTGATTTGTTTTTGCTACAACATCAAGTTCTTTGGTCTTCAACAGTTTGTTTATGGTTCTGGATTTGGAAGGGAATGATATATGGGTGAGGATTCTGTTAGCATGCACTCATGTAGAGAGTTTGGATACCTTCCATGTAGAGAATTCCCCGGATGTTATGTGCTATAAACGTAATATGAGGAACATTGGATCGTGCTGGATACAAATGTTTTGCTTTGAAGCTATTTTGTATCTTTTGGCGATTTTAGGTGGATTTTAGATGGTTTTGGGCATGTGATTCCAATTTTCCACAATTACCGATGTATCCTAAATTTTGTTGTGCGACGTACCTAAATGGTATTGTCAAAATCTTTTTGTCTTCTCATCGTGGATATATCCACTGATTTGTTGAGGATGACTTCCTTGAGCAATGCTAGATTAATCATCAATGCCTAATCGGGAAAAAAAATGTCAAATGCTTCTGATGAGGTTGTGATTAAAGATAGATGGACAATTAACGTACCATTTCTTGTTTGCAAGAAACAATCCCCTTCATGAGCAAGTACAAATGCACTCAAACAAATTACTTTTTTGGCAGATCATATGCGAACCAAAAGTTTAAGTTGTATATGTGAAAACCAGATCAAATCAAATGAAACCACAAACTATATTAGTACTGCTTCACAACGATGGCAGTAACTTTCACTAGACATGTTCTGGACGGTGTTCACAAGATAAACTAAGAGGAGATTGGTTTCTCCTAAATTTCAAATACTATTTGATTTGCAGTATGTCAAATGCTAATCGAAGTTAAAACTCTTTACATAGCAAATGCATGCATAGCTTTATGTGGTCACTCCTCGCTTATCCAGATTGATACAAATATTTAGTCTCGGCTCAGATAGGTAGGTACAAGATGGAGCCATTGATGCTATATAATCCATAACATGATTCAGTATTCATTAAATCTTCATGTCACTTTTGACATAAATGATGCAATATACTAGTCATTGCCATTTACACTTACGGTGCTTAGGTGTTTCAACAACCGTGATAGTTTCATGACCTGATTCTTCTTGTTCTTTGATTCATGTCATGATTAATAGTAACATGTCATTAGTGGTAATACATGATGCTTCTCATTGGCCTACATAAAGGCATTTTAACAAGATCAGACTTATAATTCGAAAACCAATAGAAAAATGTTATTTAATTAACTTGACATCGAAGCATTAAATTAATAACCTACTAGTTTCAATATTTCGTTTCATTTATTCTTTGCAACTTTATCAACAGCATATGTTTTAAAATTCTTCAATTCCAAGCCTCACGGCACAGCAGGATCATATCATATAATTTTTAATCAATTAAAACAGAAAAAAAAAAATTATAAAGAATAAGATTATCGTAGCTTGATGTAGCGATACATTAAAGTCTTTATCGCAAGGTCAAATGTTATTTAGGGTTCCATGGTCTAGTGGTCAGGACATTGGACTCTGAATCCAGTAACCCGAGTTCAAATCTCGGTGGAACCTAATCTTTTTAATTTTTCCCCCTCTCAAGTTTTTCCGATAACGCACCATATAATATATTCACTCTCCCTTTTCCTTTTTTTTTTTAATGGCCATGGCTGCCTTTCTCTCCCTCTCGCTCCCCCAGTCCCTTCTCCTCCCTCGCCGCCCTACTCCACCTTCCCGCCTTCGTCCCATCCCGATAAAACCACTCCACACATCCACCATCTGCTCCTCCTCCGCTTCGTCTCCTAGCGTCGCCGAGGAAGAAGAAGAGGCCTCCTCCGCTCTCCCTCCTTCTCCACCGGATGGGGTCTCCTCTGCGGAAGCCCAATCGGCCGTCGACGCCACAGAGGCTCTTCAATTCAGGTGCCTCCATAAATTAATGGTTAAATCTTTTGTGGTGTTTGGTAAAGGTTAAATATTGGAAAGACGAATGGTCCCCTACTTCTTTTCGGGGGATTTGTTTCGATTCTAACCTAAGATTTTTTTTTTCTTGTTTTACCATTATTAAAATATTTAGCTTCAGCTTTTCTTTTCTTTTTTTTGTTTTTGATTGATGTTATCTTTAGCTTCACGCTAGTAGCTTAAGTCTTTCTGCATTGGTACTTGTTTGGAAATCAGGAGCTGTATTTTTTTCACTTTGATCTCATAGAAGTTACAATTTTTGTAGATTCTGACGTCCCTTGATTTAAGCTTCTTTCATTTTTACAGATTTGTTCAATTGTTAAAGCAATCTGGTGCATTTTCTTCCTAAAACAATTGATATGTTCTGTAAATTTCCATTTGTTCTAAAGCCAATATTGGATTATTGGAAGCATCTCTCTTTCTCTCTCTCTTTCTCTCGCTCCCCCTCTGCATCCTTTCGGTTCTTTTGGTTTATGTGATAATGGTTAACGGTAAGCCTATATTATATTCTTGTTGTTATAAATATTTAGCTTTTCTAAGCCATCAAGTATGATCGAATCGATTACTGAGTGGGTACTAAACGGCTATAAGAAAGAGGCAGAGTAATAAGAGCTCTTTGACTTGCTGTCAGTATTGGAGTGCTTATGGTCCTTGGCTACCTCCATCACATTAAGGGCAGCTGGTAGCGCGAATCATTAGCATGCGTTGGTATAGTACCGTTCCTTAATATTATAAAACATTAAAATTTAGGTTATAGTGGTTATGTTATGAATCCAACCGTTTCATTTCCTTGTTACTCATCCCAATCATTTAACTATGCTTGAATGATATAAAACATTTTTTCTCAAAAGAATATTAGAAAAATCAGCCTGTGATATTTCAATGTACTAGTAGACTGGTTGATGTATTGAATCTGCAAACCTCGTGAGAGGATGAGATTAATATTGTGAATTATTTATGGTGTAAAGTTTTGGTTTTTAAGGGGTTGTAAGACCTGCGGAAGAGAGGAAATTGAGAAGGGTTGCAATGGTGATGGGAGGATTCAAGGTGGCATAGCTACTGTCCCTGGTTTCAGTTGGTGGCCTATAAAGGCCTTCAGACCTTGCCCTGGATTTGTGGCATCTGGTGGGAGATATAGGCGGCGTGGACAGAGCATGGATGAGGTTGCATTCGGGAGGGGAGAAAGAGATATGCCCACAGAAAGCATACCTAAAGCTAAATCAAGGTAACCTGGGTTGTGTTTGCACATTTATGTTTTTTTATCTGCTTTTTGATTCTTCATCTTTAATTTGTTATGTCAGTTTCCACTGTATCATAGGTTGAGATGAACAGATCTCAAATAAAATAGCATAGTTTGGCTTGTTACTTTGTTCTTCTCATTTAGTTTTGTTAGATGTTTCTGGCAACCTGAGATGTACTTCCCATGTTAGCAAAAAGCTTTGATTGGTTGATTGATAATGTCCTTAATAACAGGGAGACTCTTTATTCTTTAACAATAATTAATTTTCTTAAGTAACAAGCACAAAATTACTATTTATTTATCTGTGAGACTACGTAACCATGTTGTCTTTTTACATATATATGAGAGTATATCTGTCTGTGATGAGAATATCCTGTTCTCATGAGCTGATATGTTAGTTCTCCAACACACAAACTTTCCTAGATGCAATGTCAATGTATCACTTTTCATCCTCATACCATCCATCTAGGTTAACATATACTGAATCTTGCTTGACCCTATGGGTCTTTTGTATTCCTACAAGTAACCCCTTACATATATCACATCAATAATCAAGGAAGACAGATTTATATTTTATAATACATTTATCTCATCTTATTGAACAATCGAATATTATCTATATGATTTATAAAAGTGCCAATAATTTTTGTCCAAAGCCAACTATAACCTCTGGATCATATTGATTCTATCCTAGCCATCCATACTCTTTCAAATCTGTTTTCCATTCATCAAGAACTCTCCTTACTCCTGAAGATTGTCACACTCTCTCTTTGAGACCTATGTTCTCGTACTCTGCCTCTTGCTTTAAGACTGTAATTCCCTATCCACATTGAAAACTCCAATCCCATCCGTAAGCTAAGCGAACTTCCCAAAATGATGAACGGTGTTAAGTTTTGCGGACAAAATCAATAATCTAACAGGACCTCCTCTAATCTGCAGTTAACCATGACACAAAACTCAAGTACATACATACATGGATGCCCTGGTGGATGGATGTTGGCCATTAGAGAAGCAACATGAAAATCTACAACAAGTTGATTTCAATTTCATCATTGGGAGTTCTAGTAGTGCCTCCAATATCATAGCTGGATAAAAGGATAACCTTTCATATATTTAGCAGCCTTGCAGGAAGTATGGAATATAATGGAGAGATTTGGCTTCTGTCAATGCAAACATGGTTAATGGATAAGTAATCAAAGTAGGTTAACTATGTGAAATAAATTGGGAAATCTTGATTACGAGGGAATGGATATTTTTTGAGATGGTGCAATTCTGCAGAATGTTATACTGCAGGATATATTGGTGTTCACTGCGAGGCACTGGTAAATTTTCGTACTTTGTTGCTTCCGGTCAGACAAAAAAAGGGAGGGGGGGGAGGATATTGTGCGTATAATTTCTATTTTTATTAGGCTTAGAATGAGGGGGGGGGAGGATATTGTGCGTATAATTTCTATTTTTATTAGGCTTAGAAAAATCATTCTAACCAAATTAACTTTATGCAGTAAAAGAAGGCAAGGCCCGAAGAGATTAAAGGGGTGAAAAGTGTTCCAAAGCACTAAAGAATATACACGTTCTCTGATCATTTGTAAGTGGAGAGTGAGTGATAGCTTTATTTCTTTCATTATGTCTCCGAGTTTATTGCAGACAAATAGTTCAAACGGCTGAGTGAAGAAACAGTACCATCCAGACTTTAGTTGCAAGCTGCCACTTATACTGTATTTTATATTATTTATTGAGTCTATTTCCACATGCCAAGGAGTTTGAGCTAGTGGTGCTCAGCATGCGTCTTGCTGCACTTGTTATTGAAGAGTGTAACATAATAGCTTTTTGTTTTCCTTTTCCTCGTCTTCCTCCCCCTGTTAAGGAGTGTACACGATATGATATAGACATTTTGTTCCGGGGATTGAACAACTTTGGGTAAATCCATTCTTTATTTTCCCCCTTTATGGGCGGGAGTACATTGTGTAGATTTTTTTCCACAATAATTTTGCATTTCAACTGTCAAAAATAGCTAAGAGAAAAAAATATTTATTTTTTTAAAAAATATTTATTTTAAAAAAAATAAGATATTTGATCAAATTTATTCTTAAAAATAATCTATTTTTGAGTGACAGCAGAAATAATTTTTCTACTATGAAAAGCAAACAAAAAATTAAAATTTCTTCTTGAAAATAGAAGTAGAAAATTAATTTTTTTAAAATAAAAATATTTTTACTTAAAATTATTATTTATAATAATTATTTTTATTTATTTTTACGTAATTTTTTCAATATTTAGTGAATGATGTGTTTTGATATATATATATATATATATATATATATATATATATATATATATATATATATATATATATATATATATATATATATATATATATATATTTTAATATATAATTAATTTTATTATTTTATTATTATTTATTTTAATATATTTTTTTATTATTTTATTATTTTATTTTAATTAAATAAAAAATAAAAAATTAATCATAATAAATATTTAAAATTATTTATTTATTTAAATAATATTAATTATAAAGTAAATATATACATTTTTTTTTTCATAATTTGATAGTTAAAAATATTTTTTAAAAAAAATTTATTAAATATAAGCTGCTTCTTAAATATTGATAAAAGCGCTTATCAAATAATTTTATCAAATATCAACTATTTTTCTTTCATAATATTTTTTTTAAAATTTTATTTTAAAAAAAATAATTTTAAAATAAATTAATTTTTATAATTTGATTAAATAGATCTTATTATTTGGTTCTTTCAGGCTGGTCCATCTCCACCTCTATATAGGCTTGAACAAATATTGCTTGGATCCATCTACTAAATCGAGGCCTAAATGTGTTTAAACATTTTTACTGGTTTACCGTTTGCACAAAAATGGTGCGTCATGCAAGGTTAAGCTCAGGGCTCAAATTTTGGCTGACATGAATGCAGGACTATTTCTCTAACCTGGTAGCTCAGCCGGTTCAATCTGAACTGAGGCTAGATTGTGCTTGTGAGGTCGGCCAATTAAGTCCAAGTTGCAGCAATGCAGGAGAAACTTGAGATCATCTTAAAAATAGCCTGAACTTTGGGAATTAATGTGGCTAAGAAAAGTATATGATGATCAAAACTTGGACTGGACTAAGACGTAATTTTCTATCTTCTATCTGCTAAAAAAAACCTCATCTCCTTGCCATAAGGAGATAGAACGGAAACAAGTTTCTCAAATAGAAATCTAAGCCTTCACCAGTCATAATAAATAATAAATAAGACAATACAATAAAAACGATGCAACCTTCCATCACGCTTTATAGAATGATGCACGCCGAAAATTTCTGTAGTAGTTCATTTGGAAAATTCTACTTTCAAGGGCGCAAGCAAGTGGAGCCTCAGGCTGAGCAAACTCATATTTCTGTGACCCAGGGCTATCTGACTTGTCTCACACAAATCCTTGACACGACTGTTTAGGCCCATCACTTTCATGAGCAGCTTGCCTTGTCTGCAGATCGAACTTAAAATAACCCAACTTAATTAGCACCAAAATTTTTACAACTTCAGGGTACCCTTGATGATATGCATAAAGATACTTATTTTGAAGAAGTCTGAAGACATGATACCAGTCTTGTGCCCAGATAAACGGTGGAACCTTGGCTGCATTAAAAAATACAGCATTCTCCTGTGGTATCCACTTGCTGTACGTGATGAAATCAAAATTAAAACAACAGCACTAAAATAAAAGCTATTATAATTTGAGGATGAAAACATACCAAAACAAGCCTAACAAGAACCAATATTAGCAAATACATGTAAAGGGGAAAAAACTAAATCCTGAGCTAAGCAAAACCTTTCAGGCCTGAACTTAAACATGCTGTCAACGTGCATTTGTTACCAGCGAGACCTTCATCAAGGGGTGGAATATCCTCCTTTATACAGGGTGCAACATATACATTGTATTCACTAGAGAATATTTCTAGAAGAATTGAGGTTATCAACCAGCCAGCCATAGGTTGACAAAATTATGGGCATTGAAGCTGGCACAGGCTTCTTTTTTGCAAAGAAACAACCTATCTGTTACTTCTCAGATTAATCCAAGGTTTCATAAGCTACAGAAGAACATTAAGTAACGATTGGTAAACGTTTTCCAGGTTTGTTAGAAGAAAGTGCACCCAGCTTCTCCATTCATACCCACTGTTACACTCATTCGCGCCTGATGAAAGAACAGTTCTTCCTTGTTGCAACAAGCATAAAATAAGATGTGAAACACCCTCCCCAGCAACCACCATCCAACATGTGAAACTCTGAATCAGCTGAGGATGTTCCACATGCCTCAAACTTCAAGTCGTGTTAGGAAGGAGCTCAAGTCGGAGTGTCCCAGTTCTGCCAGCCATTGATTGTGCCTGCCCAACACAAAACAAAAGTCCAAATGTGCACTACCAGCATTTTAATCCACTGCATAGTTATATGCATCTGTAAATTAAATATTGGTCCTGCTTTACTGCAGTTTAATTGGAGTGTGTGCTAGAGGTGCATTTTTTTATGTGATTTCTCAAATCCTGTACTCTGAAAAACAGGGATGGAGCTTTATTTGGAATTTCATTCTTATCATGCCACAGATACTGTGTTAAAAAAAACAAGGTCTTCTATGATGCAACAGCAGAACAAAATCAAAAGCAAGGAGACACATGATATCCCTTGTTGAAGATGATGTTGCCTGTTAGGAGAATCCATTTTTAGGTTAACTCATACCCATTTCTGGGAATCAAAATGATTGGATTCCAAGATACTTAGAAATCACCTCAGGTGTGCTACTCTAATTGTTAGAATGGCCACCCTCATGAGATCAAAACACTGCCATTCAGGAGGGTAACATATAAATCCCATATCTTGATGCCCAATTAACGTTACTCCTAACAAATGATTAGATTCTAACAATATCCTTTAATTATGTTGTAAATGCATGAGGGAAGAGCAAAGTGCCCTTTCAGGAGGATCACATGTCACAAATCTTTGGAGGATCACATGCAAGTCACAAATCTTTGAGTATATGTTTAGTATGTCTAAGAATATCCTTCAAAAAATTGCATGCCTCAAGAAAAAGTGCAGGGTGCGTCTTCTTATTTTTTTCTTCTGTTTATTCATGTGATCTTGGTTCTCTAGTATTTCTGTAAAGGCATCCTTATTGTGCCTTTTGTTCTGGCATGTGCCCTAAAAAGTGGGTTACCTCCTAGGCGGCATTATTTTTTTTGCTGGGAGGTGATTATTGCTGAAGACATGGAATAGGCCTCAGGTGATAATTGTTATGCCAGGATGTAAGCTGGACATCTTGCCAAAGTCATATTTATATACGAACTCCTTTAGGGGCAACAAGATCCACTTGGAAATTTAACGGTTTAAAAGAAACAAGGCATTCTAAGTACAGTGGGTAGATCGCTAACAAATTGAACCTTTTGTCAAAATGTATGTTTGATTCCTCAAGAGAGAGTTTCTAAGGTAATTATCGTACAGATAATCAAGAGGCTGCCCATAAATTAATTTAAGAAGGATGAGAATAACAGGAAAGTCAACCGTAAGTTACTGGATACAAAAAGGTCAACCATCTGCTTGGACTTTTTTTCCCAAATTTCGAAGAAGCCAAAGGCAAAACCTATTCAAAAAAAATCATGTACGCATTAAAGCCCCAAACTACTTTTACACAGTTGCAGAATGCACATCCCCATGACATGTACGTTGTTGCATAATCTTATTAAACAAATGCCTAGGCATCCATAATAGTCACGTAACAACACTGGTCCAATTTATCCTTATATTGAAATCCACAGCTCCCTGGAAACCCAAATTTCCACAGGAAACTGCCTAGCTAACAAATAATAAGGCTTCTAGCCTCCCTAAATACTATAATCTATTGAAATACTCTGATACTCTTCACTAAAACTCCATTCCAAAAAACTCTAGAAAAGGGATCAAAAAGTCTACCCAGAAACTGGTTTGCTGAATCCTTTTTGACCATCTTTGGTAGTCCAAGGGTCACTTTCTTAGTCTTCTCCCATCCATTAGAATCCCAGCAAATTAGACCAACCTCCTTGAGAACTTGCATCTTTGTTCAGCACATCCACAACCTGCCATTAGCAGCACACTCTCCATCTGCAAATAACTGGTCCTAAGATCATCACTGAAATTCTATAATTGTGTCCATAGTCTTCATTAAGCATATGATCTCAACTTTCATTTCTCAAGTCCTCGACAATTCATATATCCTCCAATTCCAGATGAACACTTAGGTTCTCCATCCCCTAAACCAGGGGTTTTGTCATATATTTTGACAGCTATAACTTAATGCTCCTCCCCTAACTCCCAGAAAACACACACACAAACAAACAAACAAATACCCACCCACCTACCCATCCACATAGAGAAAAGGGGGGAAAGCAACACATACATTAGGATATTTGCAGTTGTTCCATATGCTGTCTTAACCTATTAACCACTGAAGGATTTTAAGTAAGCATGCAACCAGGAAAAAAAAAAAGGGAAAGGAAGTTTGCCAATGATAATAATCAACGACCTAAACTTGATCTGTGAAACTGAAATTACCACCAAGAACCGTTCTTTTCCTTCTTCAACTTGTGAACAATAAGATTTAAATTCCGCTTTGATAAGATGCTGAGAAGTGATTTCCATGGAAAAGAAATCCAAAAGCATATTCAACACGAAATTGAAATCCTACCACCACTCTATAAAATAATAACCATTATTCCATGGCATGCAATAGCAATATAGCATTGTATCCACAGTCCAAATGCCAAAAATTTACAAAGCACTGGCATTAGACCCTCTCTTATGGTGTGAGTGTTCCTCTACTCCAATCCGATATAGTTCCTAAGTAAAGAAAGCAAAGATCAGTTTAGGGAGGTACCTGTTTGATATGAGATGCAGTCTCACTGAGGTACTTCACAAACTCTTGCTTTTGAATGTTGAATAAGTTTTTTGCTTGGTTTAGTAATGCTTCTTCTCTTTGGACATCTTCTGCAAGCCTTTCTTTTCGCCAGCTCATAAGTTTCAGTTTCTCCTCAATTTCAATGACATTTGCAGGTTTTGAAATCCCAGGACTTACTGGAAATTTAACCTCAACATCCTTCCTGAATCATAAAAGAATTTGTTATCAATATTTATAAAAATATAGAATATTATTGATACATAGTAAATCATACATAACCTTATTAATATATACCATAGGAAAAGAGCTTTAATCAACATTTTCATGGGCATCATAAAATTAGTTTATGTATATCCTATGTTCATGTTTGCATGCGTTGTGTATGGCCTTAAAAAAGGGGACTAGAATTAGCTGCCCGGCCTGCTTGAGCCTGAAGTCATTGGGGCAGGCTTGGTCCAAAGGTTTTAGACCTGGTGGGCAGGGCCGTGCAGAGAAAATAGGCCCATCTAATAAGCAGGATGGACTCCTGCTTGGGATTAAAGCTGGACCGGCCTGAGTTTTTTTTTTAAAATTTTTGTTTGATATGTTTGTAGATTTAATTGATAGTTGTTGTTGATATGGGAACTTTAATGAAAAATAGACATATCGTAAGTTGTTGGCAATAATTAACTATTCACATTAGCATTTTAAAAAATATTTTAAAGCATTTTTAGCATTTAAAAAATAAAAAATAATAATCATGAAGCCCAAGGCCCAGCCCGAAGCTTGAAAACCAAGTGAATGCTGAGCTTGGGCCTGGAAGGTAAGCCTGAAGGTTGGTCCGGGTTGCCCCTGGCCTAACTAAATTGTGTTGACCTTTGGGCAAAGGCTGGCCTAGCTCATGAACACATCTAATTATCAACTTGTTTTAGAACATTAAGTTATTAAAACTTCTCGAACCATGAAGATTTTATGTAATATTTAATATTATGAATTGAACAAGATCAGCTTTCTAATGTTCTTTGTATCATTGCAGAATAGCTCATATAAGAGGACTGGAAAACTTTATTATAGGAAGTAAATGTGCCAAAGAATGTGTTATGACATGTAAACTGAAAAATATGTGAACAAAAACATGAGCCCAAAACATATCAAAATGATTGACAGTTCTCCACTGCTGATGTTTGGGAAGAACTTCCAGATAGCATATTTACATGAAAATAACAAATTTACTTTCGGTGTATGGAATTGGAAAACAAACATGCATAAATATTACAACAAATTTATTGGCAAATTTTGAAACATAAGGTTCTCACCTATCACCAAGGTTAAAAAGACCACTGCTTTTGATCATTCCCCCATCTAGAGATATGGCACCATCACTTATACAAGGCAAAGCACTTTGCATATCAGCTCTTGTTTTATATACTTGCAAGCGGGAAAATAAGGTACAAAATAGGGTCTCCCTCAGGCCATGCCCATTGGGTGTGAGGCAAGATAAGTGCATATGGTCCACATTGATCATGTTTACAGCAAATCCTATAAAGCCAGGTGGACTCTCCCCATTAGGTAACCTTGGCTTCAATAGAGCAAGTTTCTTTTGTGGATCTTCAGGTACAAATTCACCGATATATGGTCTGCAAAAGGGATAAAAATTATAATGCCTTAGTAACATTTATTCCACATGAGAATAAACTCAAGTCAACTAAGCCTTAATCCTAAACTACTTGGGATCAACCATATGAATCCTTTTACTCCATTGACACTGTTTAGAGCCACACATTTTGAAAGATGTAAACATATCGAGTCCTTGCTTACAACTTCATCATATGAATTAAATGCACCTATCTTGATGTATCATGCATAAAATCTTTGAAACCATCCATAATTGTATGAGAAGGACAACATGAATGTCCAGCACAAATTAGTCCCAGACTGAAAAAGATATTTCTAGATTCACACCTTAAGTTTTCAAGACAAAAGACAAGAAACCTTCCATTCAGGCGTCTCCCTATAGACGGCCCAAGTCCATGGAGACCAGCATTCTTGTCAATCATGCCTTCTCTGTCATACTTTTCAAGGGCTTTAACACCCTCATATGTCTTGCAAACAATAGCCAGCATAGTCTCCAATCCCAAGTACTCTGAGAAAAGCCTGAAGATCCAGTTCAAAGGAAAGTCACATGGTAGAACTGAACAGTATAGAACTAAATTTGCATAAAGGTTTACTGTTATCCTACTACTCCATCAACTGAAGAAATTGAACCTGTGCAATGGACTAACCTACTAAGGTTGTCATCGTTTACTTTTCCAAGTGTAGCTACAATACCCAGCACATCCTTTGTCAATTGTAACTTTGATGCTTGTAACCCATGACGAATTTTCATCTGGCATATTATGCCAGCTGCTGTCTTCTCCTGCTGCAAAATCTTTCCAACTGTCTGCTGCTCACTTTGTACGGCAGAAACATCATTGTTTTGCTCCAAAGCGGCACTTGATGAATGATACTTTCCAAGATTGACTGAGAAAATTCTTCTCATTAGTAGAATGAAGAGTTGGGTTTCATATATATGCAAGATTAAAAAAGGGGTAAGAAAAGACTAGAAGTTATTGTTCAAATTACAAGGAATGTAATTTTTTTCTAAATTAGAACTATAATTCCAATTTTCAAGATCCATCATTCAGGTTGTTGCATTAGATCATGATGATGCAGCTGCTTAGGCCACCTACTTCAGTATCTAATGTCCTATATGAGATGAATGACTTGGTGCATCTGGTATCAAGGAGAAATTTTAGACACACAAAGAATTGAATTAACCTTGCATATCAAGAATTGATTCATCAATGTTATCCATCTGAGTTTTGAGAAATTTCAAGTTGTCTTCATGATGTTTGACTTTCAATGCCAGTTTTTGTAAATCATCTTGTAGTTTCTGCATAAAATTAAGCAGAACTGTCAGATTAAAATAACAAGCCAGGGATAAGAAAACTCCTGGCTTTGCTGCCACATGTTTAAAGAGATGGAATATTTGGCAATAAAATGCCAAAACAGAACATAATTAAATAATCTATGTGATGGATTATCAAAGATTTGACAACAGATGATGATTTCCATTTAAATCACGTATCTTCTAAGGGATGCTGAAAAATATGATCATACAAACCTGAGTATGGTTCTTCACTATTTCCACATTATGGAGTTCTCCGTCACGCATTTCACCATCTGGCATTGTAGAACTTTGGTTCACGGGCTCTAAAGCAGAGAATTCTAGAAAGAAAAATGATTTCAGATAAGAATATAATTTCGTGAATACTGACTGATGAGAGAAAGCAGAACATGCATATAAATTTTAGCATGTTATCATGTAAATGGCAAGATCCTCACTACAAGTAGAACACATACACTGCAAATGTTTTTGTATCATGTGAGTTTTGCAGATAACTTGAGGGCAAAGTTTTGATGGCCGGATAAGGGATACCAGTCTTGAACTATTGAGATGGAGTTCACAAGTCAAAGCAGAGGCTGCTAAGATAGGTTTAAACCAATTGGTGGGCAAAGTTACATCAGCAATTTTGAAACAATATATTAAAGGTATCAGGTTCCTATATCGATGCTTGTCATAGAATATAAACTGCACTACCTTTAGTTAAAGATCTCAGCCCATGGGTAAAAATGTTTATAAAAAGTATGTAGAGATATTCCTGAACCTATTAAATTGGTAACTGACAACACATCATACTCTATTTTCCTTTAAAGCTACATGATACAAATTCTGTCATTCAAACACTTGGAAACACTTGGATGCAGGAGGAAAAAAAAAATAAAAACAAGTACATAGAAACATGGAAATGATATAATACATATATATCACAATTTATTTGGCATAGAGTTTAATCTTTTCTGTCCTTTTCCAATAAGTAGAAAGGTTAGATGCAATTATGTCTACTTGACCAGTAGAATTTTAACATAGGGCAGGACCTGAGAGGAGCAACACATGTGACAAAGCCCTAGTGCAAGGCTCTGGAATGCAACGTGGCAAAAATGAGAGGAAGAAACACTGCCAAGTGAAGCAAGAGCAACGCACGACAAATGGGGAAGCACAGCAACGTTGGGCAGCAGAGGGTCCACAATAGGAACAGGTAGAAAGGCAAAGTAGGGCATGACGGTGATCAAAGTTTGGTTGTGTGCATGTGCTTGTGGGCAGATTCCTTTTTATTTATTTATTTTTTACGAGAGGAGGGCACACAGAGAGAGTTCTTTCTGCCTTACCCTTTGATATGCATTGATTTACGGAAGAATTAGCACCTCTTACTGCTATGTGGACTTGGTGACATGGCATGGCCAATCGGCATCATGCTGGAGTTAACAGATTTGAGCAATTGATTAAGAAAAGAATGGCCTGTATCAATGCTTTGGAAATATGTGCAGAATGCAGGGAATGTACTTTACTATTTGCAAGAGAATATCAATCCAAAAAAAAAAAAGATGGTCTTCAAATAAAAATAACAAGTGAATCAAGAATTCTTGAAGATGATGGCGCATAAACTTAACATTGATTCTATAACAAACTAATTTCACCAACAAGAGCATGATGTGGTTCTCTTCAAAATAAAGGAATGCCTGACACATCATCTACATATCAACCAGTAGAGATTTTTCTTGGTTGTATAGGAAAGACTAAAGACCTCTTATGGAAATTATGGTGTTGATGGAACTAATTCAAAAAATACTAACAATGCCAGTCCCAAGCCTGGATGACAAAGCAAATGGTTGACATTAGCTTGACAGCAAATTAAAGCATGTCAAAATATGCAATGGACCCAAATTTGACAGTGCTTGGTGAATGAGGTCTATAAGACTGACCACAGATAACTGGGGCAAGGTTGGAAGGTCAGGGTATTAAAGAGACTCAAAAAGGGATAGGTTTTAGAGACCTGGTTGAAGTTCATTTATCAAGTCCATATAGGGTATAAATAAGCAAACTGAGCATGTTTTTGACATCATTTTTATAAGAATTATTGGATGCAATTCATTAATATTAAGTTCGACTGTTAGAAATTTTGAGGAACTTGGAAGCATTTGGTTGTTTGGTTTCGAAAAACTCAAGAGAAATGTAAAATTTTTCAAGGTTTGGTGGATTTCTTTTCTAACTATTTTGTTTTTTAAGATCTTCAAGGGCAAGAAGAAGAAGACCTAAATATGAAGATGAAGTATTAAACTTGCCAATAGAATGTCAGTTGTAAATAGCTCCCAGACTGAGTATTCCTTTTTCCCCTTTCTTTCTTTTTTTTCCTGTTTGAGTAATACCCACAATTTGAACCCCAGATCTCCCGAAAGGTAAGCCCTTAAGAATAATCTGCTGCCAACTGGGATAAAAATTTCAGTCATTTTAATGGTCAAAATTAGCTCAAATTCTGAGCTACATTTTATTTGAAGAAGAAAGGCTACATGACCAACATTACTCCTGGCTCCTCCTGTGATCAGGATAAGTTTGTCAGTTTACACCTTGTAGTTGAGCGATTCCAACATCCATTCTCTTCTACAATTCCATCTTACCTCGATCATTTTGGAGCATCGCGACCATCTAGACGTAAGTTAATTCTCGATGCATCAAAATGACCTCGAAACCAGTCTATATCGATACCCAAAAATTTCCTATCTAGTAGTTGGACTCGTGGTCTCGAGAACAAACCTCATGATCGTTCGATTTCTTTGTGGATAGATAAAGCAATTTAAAAACTGGACCTTACGGTCTACAAATTCTACCTCCTTTTTCCCGATCAACGACCTTAAAAAAAAGTAAGGAAGAACAAAAAAACTCGACTCCAAAACACAATTTTGCAACAAAAAAAAAAATTATGATTATGACATTGTAATCTTGAAATCTTGAACAACTTAGGGATTGGTGGGGGCAAAAGCGTTATCGGAGTCGGAAAACGAACCTAATACGAGAGAGTCTTCGGGCGCAGCGTCGCGGCCGGAGGATGTCTGGAAGAGGGCTCGAACGTCGCCTTTAGCTTCGGAAGTGGGGTTTAAATTCCCCCCCCTCCGGAGAGCTTCTCTCCCCCTCCCTCCCCGGACTCGTAACCTCTCTGCAGGCACAAGTGGGAGTCACGTGAGGATCTTATTAAAGTGAGCACCGAGCACTCCAGGCCACCATCGGGGTGCAAGTAAAATCGAGGACGGAGTTGTAGCGGCGCCACAAGTTGAAGGCGTGAGATTTGAATCATGTTCAACTTTTTCTAAACACAGAAGAAGATCAATTCAAATAGATAATTGTGATTTTTTTTAGAATAATCATATTGTCATTTGGAGATCCTAAATAATTTATGACGCCAGTGATCCACTCCCCTGACTTCTATCAATGATTGATTGGCATATCCATATGGTTGGCTATAACCGGTGGCTGCACGCGGGTTGTTGAAAACAAATTCCCAAAAATAAGAGAGAAATTGAACATCAATAAAGATGTTGATTATATTTTTTTCTATAACTTTTTATTAAATAATACCATATAATTGCCCATGCAATTGTGTATGGATTTTTGTCTTTATAATTCAGTGCTGTCGTAGAATGTAGTAGGAAAAAAAGATTGATAATGTTAAGCACCTAGCCAATGGGGATAAGATGGTTTTCTAGTTGCATGCATCTCCCCGAGAAAAGATTTAATTCCCTGATCATATTACCGACGACAAAGATAACATAATTAGATAATGCTATCTCTTTGTGATTACACTAACAGTCGTATAGTATAACCAATGCTTCATAATAACTAAAAGATGAAGGAAGATTGAACTATAATTAAGAAAATCGATAATGTTATATCTTTTGCCAACAAGAAAAGATTGGTTTAGTTGCCTTCATTTTCATTAAACACATGCACTAAAAATATGTTCTAATTTCAGTAATAGGTTATACATGATAAATATAAAATGGTTAGATACTACTATCCTTTTATAGGTTCTACAACTTGATTAATGATATGTGTTGCAAAAATATAAAAGTAAATTAATAGTTGATATTCAATAATATATGCAACATAATTGGTTTTGGTCACTTCATCTTGAAACTAGGATAATAATATTATGATGATGCTATCCATGTTATGCATAAATCTTACCCTAACTCTTAATCAAAATGCTACTAGTTATCATCATGTTTCTAAAAGTAGATAATATCATGTCCAGAACTATTTCTCATGATTAATGTAAAGCAATTGATTTCACTTCACCACTTCCATCTTTTCATCGAAGTTATTGACTTTTAAAAGCCAAAAATATAAAACATTACACAAGGCTCCTAGTTATGACATGCTGTATACGTCCAGCATTTTTCTCCTACATATTCTTCCTTTTTCAAGAGACCATATGTCCTTGATATATCTCTACATGTACCTATTGAAGGGTCTTTTTCTTCTTTGTCATAGTAAAATTTGATTTGACAACATATGATCATCAAAATATAGCTTAAATGCTTATGATGATACATAAAACAAATTTCCACAGGACATGTTAGGTAAAAATAAAAATGTTCAAGCTTCTCCTTTTTCTTTTTCATACATATCATGGACAAAATCGGGGAGAAATACCAGTCAGTTATGTATCGTGGTAATCAGGTATTCTATGTGACGCCACCCGCACAACCACCAAATATTTCCCAAGGTGCATATCTTATATATATATCTAAGCCATGCTTCCATTGCATGCATTATACGTCCAATAGTGTAAAGTGCACTCAAATGCAACAATGAGCATACCACTGTATCGTTTTCTTAAATGCATTTCTTTCTGGAAGAATGAGTGGATTCAATGCAGATGTCACAACAATTGGTGCGCAAACTATTTCCATTTGGCACGTCTATCATATGCGCTAATTTTGCTTATAAAATTTATAACCTGATAGAAATCCAAACTTATAAAATTCCTAAGAATTGTCCATAAAAACTTACTCAAGGACAAAATTGGTTGCCATGGATTCCGTCGGAGTACTTGCCCCTTTTTTAACCGTTTCAAGCTATATTGAGCTGAGGTGAAGATGTTCGTCTTGGCTTGCTCTCGTAATTAATGCCCTTCGGTTGGAAAATCACAACGTTAGAAAAGTCATTTTGACTATAAGTACCTGACATGGCGATTCACGGGAAAGCTTATAAATAATCAAGTTTTGTTCCATAAAACTCCAACGCTGGAGGCAAAAATCCACAACAGAAGCCGCAGATTAGATGAACAAACGTAAAGGCAAATTCCATGAGCGAGCCCGTTTAGAGGGGAAAAAAAATAAAAAAGCACTTCTCTCAGATTGTCCCTAGAAAATGATGATAAATTTCTCTAGAAGAAAATGAAATAGCTCCAGTGCCCCCTAATGATTTATTTTTGGAATGTTGAGGTCGATGTCTAAATCGACTCTGAACTTTACCCTCCCTTGGCATGTGACTCTCATATAAATTATCGATACCCAGTCCCTCCTGGGTTCACCAAATCCCCAAGCAGAACGGGGAAGGGGATGGCTTTTGCCTCATCTCAATGCTATCTTCTTCAGATGGTGAACTGCAGCATGCTCTATCAAGTTTGAAGTGGTTGCTTCATCTATAACACTATAATGCCCGAAATGCTCAGATCTACGTATTCGCTTGCAGGGAGGCTCCTTAATCAGATATCCCGCCGTAGCTTCAACAAATCCAAACTCATCTGTGCAGGTTTCTCCGTCTACCTAAGATGCAATGCTGACATATGAATATCAAACACGGCACTCAACCAATCAGTCTTCACGTTTTTTTTTTTAAATTTTTTTTTAAATTTTTTACCATATCAGCCTCACATCAGCAGCAACAATTGTTACAGTGGCTGAGTGGCCAATGAACAGTTTAAGTAGGAACAAAGTCATCAATTTGTGAATATTCATTTGTTTGATAAAAGCACCGACAAAAGGTTGTTTGGATTGAAGTGGCATCAAAGAAATGAGACTTTAAAACCATGATATGCTCATCAACTGTCCAACCTGGATGGCCCAGGTGATCCTTGTATACAAAAATAGCAATACCAGATAAGTTATTTACACGCTATTCTAGTCCTTACATTCATGTACACTATTCTCTCACACTCTTAGGCGCCAAATGATTATCATCTACCAGAAAATCCCACATTTGGCCCAGCACTCCACAAAGGACCAGCCATAACATCCTATTTAGCGGCAACCAAATATATACCCAAAAAAGAGACTTATTACATTTTCGCAGAGAAAAAGAAAGGTATCCATACATGAAAATTTCTTGACAATTGCTGGGGGCGCTATTTTGTACGCTATGGGTAATTGTACTCCAAAAGATTGTCCAAAAATTTTTTCCTTGCCAAAACCTCACACAGACGTTCACCTTTCTTTCTGAACCTGGCCAGGTCTTTTGCATGGGCTTCAGCTTCCTTTGTCATCTCTTCACCAATCACTTCTAAAAGACACCTTTTCTCCTCCATCTGCTTGTGGGCATCAATCATGTTCACCGAGAGTTCCATTTGATTTTGGGAAGTAATGACAGGAAATACTACCTCTGGTTCACTACAGAAAGCAAGAAATATTAATAAAGTCACAATCTCTACAGCCACAATCTTCAAATGTAAAACTTTCGTTAACCCATTCAAATCATATAAACAATTCATCAGCATCTGCATGATTATGTCATAACAAGGGTACAATTCAGAACATTCCAATATGGATCATCACATCAAGATTGTAGTAAGATCTGACGAAGCTTTTACAAAAAACAATATCACGCAAAAAAATTGGAGAACTAGCATTCAAACACAAACTCTATACTAGAGAGGACTTAAATAGAAATTCTCGAACATTGGCACAAAGCACTAATGATATTTGATAAATTGCAACAGGCAGTGAAGAAGATCTTCATAAAGGAAACTCTTGCAATGGATCCTGTACAAAAGCTTACCAACACTAACTCATACATCTCACCTCAATGTTACGACACTGCACAAGGCACCGCAAAGGTGCAGTTACAAGTTCCCCTCCAACATATCAATAAACATATCTTGAATTGCAAGTCTGGGAGGCTATCAGCTCATTTTCAAATGAAATTATTCTTACAAGCTTTAAAACTGAGTCTCCCTTCTTTCTAGTCATACTAGGCAAAACAGTCCAATGACCTTTAACGGTCAATGTCAGAACCCAAGATTCAGTCTTCTAAATTGTTTAATTGCCTATTACAAGGATATAGATGGAGAGAAACTGCCAACACGACTTTCATATGCTAAACAGAAATTTCAAGTTGAGTACTTACGTGCTCATGTGAAGTAAAACATCAGACAGATAAATATAAATGGTAGCCGTTAAATCTACAAGTGAAGAATTATACATCTTATTATTACCACAGAAGTGACCTACCACCACAGCACATGCCAAGGCCCCAAAACTAGGGCCTCAGTTTGGCTTGTTGAATTTTAATATAGACGGTTCAGGCTTTGTGAAGTTTAGGGTTTTTGAAAAACAATAGAAAAAGACAAAATATAAAAAGATTGTGAAAAAGGAAAGAAAAACAAAAGAAATAAAACCTGACAAGCAAACAGATAGTATATACATTGAAACATATCACATCTTTGCAATCTATGTATAATTGTCTTGATCCTTCTGGGCTGAAATCCTTTAGTACAAAGAACCACTAAATTGTTGAAGGCTAATGAATTTGTGAAATATTGTGTCAGATTCTACTGCTTGACATCAATTTAATTCTTCAAACATTTGACATCCTCGATATTCATGGAAGTAAAACCATACCACCAAAGAATCACATATGAATATTAAGCTCAATATAATATTTACCCATCATATGACAAACTAAGTACCCACACATAGTTCACTGCCTACTAAATATGAAAAAGGTTATAAATAGATATAATTCAGCTAAATTCCTTTAAAATTTAAGCTAAGGTCTGCAAATCCAAGCATTACATTTTGTAAATTCCACTACTTAGAGTCATAGACCCAATCATGTCAAGAGGATACAAGCTCAAACTTTAAGATCCAAACCAACAGCTTTAATTTCATTAAAAAAATTCCAAAAAAAAAATGTCTAATGGTAAGAAAATACTCTTCTTTTAATTGAACAAAAGAAAGAAACGTGACCCAAAAAAAATGCCACTATTGAGCTGAATGCATTTAAAGCAACGTAGATATGGCCCAAAAATTGCAGTAAATATTGATATAGTAATGAATCAAATAAAGCAAGCAAAGTAGCAAACTAGTTTCAATTATAATAAACCAAAACAAGCTGAAAGCATCAAGCCAGGACTAAAACTGGTCAACTTTGGCAGAATATGACTAAGACTAGTCAAGTGTGAAACATGTTCTGGATCAGGGCTAGCTTCACTCAGAACTGATGATTTGTTGGCCGAAACTACAAACCTCCAACTGTGAAACTAGTTACGGGTTGTTTTATTCAGAACTGATCATTTCTTTACCAAAACTTCAAAGCTAGGTCCTTATCTTAAAATAGGCTATTGCCCTTCCCATATAATCTGCCTAAGCACCTGTGTTATGATGAACAGCCACACACACCCTGTGTGCGTGCATGTAATTGCTGTCTTATAGGTCTCTTAGAACACTAGACATAATACCTATACAATTTGGTTTCCTCTCCATCATCTAACCATGGAAGACTGATTTTCTTTAAAACCAAATCATCTAAATTTGCTGAGACTGGATTCATTGCTTCTGTTCCAATGTATGCACCCACAGAAATGAGTAAGTACCATCTCATTGTCCCCGCATCCTCAACCTGTTAGGCCTGGGCTTCAGATGTTTCTGAAAGGCAGGGTTGGGCTAGCATTTTGTGGCTTGATGCTGGGTTCTGGACCAGAAAAATTTGACTCAAACTAGTGCCAGGCTTACCTGGAAATTATCCAAACTATATAATTTTTGTCCATCTACGTCTCGACTCTCAAGGGATAGATTTTGCTGCTGGAAAGGCATGTAGAGCTCTCAAAAGTGCAAGGAAGTGCTTCCATAGTTTGTGAGAGCAAGACTCTAGAGATTTTGAAGTGGTTGCTGCAAGAAAATGCTAGGTTCTGACTACTAAGCTGAACATTCCAATTTAGCACACTACCATGTGTCGTGGACAGAAAAATTTATGCTGGTTATGCTCCAAAAGTATTGAAGTCATCCTTTCTGAGCTAGAATGTTCATGGCATGAAACATCAGAAAAATGTTTTGCAACATCATGCATACACACCATTTATTAGTCTTTTGCAATATTAGAATGCCTAAAAAAACAAAAACAAGATGGTTTGGGTGCTTCTCACCTATGCTTGAAGTTATCATACAATGAGCATTTCAAGTGACAAGATATGATGACTTGATTTAATTTGTGGCTTATTGGAACATTAGATATCAAGATAAATAAGAGTGGAGACTCTTAATTTTGTAGTCAGGACCGGTTGGTGCAAAATAAGCTTATAGAATAGTTTATTTTTTATTTTTAGACATTTATACGTTGTAAGTCATTAATAACTACAGATGTACACAGTCACTATTTAAATTACTTAATATGCATTTAGCTTGAATTGGGAAATAGACTTAAATCCTCATGGAATATGTATTCCGCATGTATTTGTGTACCTATGCTATATAAATATTTATGTTTCGGATGTTAAAGGGCTACAATACTGATCAAAGTGGTTTGAAATTGTAAATATACATGATATAAAAGTTGCAACAGAAATAGTCAGGCAGGTCACAGGGGCTAACAGCAATTTCGATCTATGGTCACTAAGGCAATCGTTCAACATACTATGGACTAAACTAGCAGGCGAGACCATATTATGAAACTTGCGTACCCACATAAAGTTATAACAATAATAATTATACATAATGGATATTGTCCAATACAGAGTGATACCAACCACCATTTTCAAAGTTCATTACCTGTCTGCACACAACCTAACATTCATGATTTGATGTGCTTAGAAACAACTATTCAAACAATTGTAACAACTGGAGTTTATCAGGCATGTTTCCATGAATATGGGCAATTCTTAATGAATGGGCCAGAGGAGACTAAAAATGCCAACTAACATGAATGAAATGGAGCAACAAAAAAATAAATATACTGCCTCACTATAAACATATTATGATTACCAGTCTCCAAGCCAAATAATTCCATTCTCTCTCATAATCCCACCATCTAGAGAAATTGCACCATGCTTTATACAGGTTTTGGCCACTCTCATATGTTCCCTTGTTCTATACACCTGCAGCTTTCCAAACAGCCGATAAAATAAGGTCTCCCGAAGACCATAACCTGCAGCTGTTCTTGTATTTAGGCGATGGATGTCAAGGTTGATCATATTGACCGCATATCCTATAAATCCAGCTGGGATATCACCAGATTGTAAAAGTGGATCAGGCAATGCAAGACACCTCTGAGGATCATTATTTATGATCTCACCTTGGTATGGCCTGCCATCATAAGAGTTAGCATGCCAACTATTGTAAGAGACTATGCCAATTATTGCAAGACATTGAGCTTCTAAAGAGCAACCGCTATTATGCCAGTATTAGATAGATATGATAACTTCAAAAGAATCAAAACAATGAATGCATTTAGTTGTAAAATAAAATTTACTATTGCAAGGTACTGAGCAGATAAACAGAAAATACCATTATAACAATATTAGATAGATATGATAATTTCAAAACAATGAATGTTAGTTTAAAAAAAAAAATAATTTAGACACTAATTAAATTTATGACTTCATTGGCATAATAAAATAAGTTTACGTAGGTTTTGTGTTCATTGGCATGCAACTGACCCAGACAAAAAAAAAAAAAGAAGCCATATCCCATCAATTCAGGCTAGTCAGCTTTAATTATATGCTACTTAACAAGCCTTAGAAATTCTTTGGGTAGGTGAAAACATTCATATAAACTTCTTTGTGGACAACATAAAAATGTCATATCAATCAAGATAATTCCATTGAATAAGTTAAAGATCACTACCTTATCTCTTCAAGGCAAATCACAGGGAATCGCCTATTTATCTTGATTCCAAGGGTAGCTGCTGCTTCATGAAGAGCAGAATTGCGATTAACTTTTCCATCCTCACCATACTTCTCCAAAGCACTTGCAGCTTCATATGACTTGCAGACAATTGCAAGCATGTAATTTTCACCCAAATACTCAGCAAATATCCTGCCAATATATAAATATATATTTTCTTTTTTTAAAAAAAAGCACACAAAAAATGTGAATATCACATCCAAAAAAGTATGCATTATCTCATGAAAGAGAATTTTAAGGTTTTGTCATATCAGCAGACAGTTTACCTACTGAGTTTACCATTGCTAACTGTTCCGAGAAGGGAAACAAGGCCAACAACATCTTCCATAAAGTGTTTTTGAGGTTCTTGAATCTGAATGGCCTTGGACAGATTGCAGAAAACAGCAGCAGCGGTATCACTTTTCCCTTCTATCTGTTTAGTGATTTGCTCTTTTGCATAAATCAATGAGTCAACTTGGCTCAAGTGCTGAGGCCCCATCAGAACTGTAAATTATATCACATTGTTAGACTAATATCTGTGGCACTAACCATAGTCAAAAAAAAATTTCTTAAATTCTGCCTGACAAATATGAACAGTTTCATAATGCATAAAGACAAAAATCTGAAGTTCAACAGCACAAGACATAGGCAACCGTTCTACAAAGTTATCATAGAGCCTAAATAAACTCAATGACTTCAGGTATATGGGAGAATATTATAGACGTGTGCCTCACACTAAGTATAACAAATCATACTAACAATCAATCAAGAATTATAATGAGCAAGGTTTGCCCCACGTACCAGGTCTACGATACTATACCAAACCGGACTTAATACAGGGGATGCATCAATTCTTGGAATACCAAACCAACCCCTATACCATGTATACCAATGCTGTACCAGCATGGTACCGATGTAGAGTCTAATATCAAGATGGCAAACCTTGATAACCAGTAGCACGGACTATCTAAAAAAAAGTCAATATTAATACTTACAAGAAAATGGTATAAAAAAGTTCACAGCAAGGTTTTACATCCCAATGGAACGGGGGAGCATCTCGGCTGTCTCGTCCCATTCCTCGAGGAAAACGGGATCGGGATGGGGTCGAGACTCTGAAATCCATCCATATAGGAGGAGGAGGAAAGAAAGAACGAAAGATGGAAAACAGGAAAAGTAAAAAGAAAAAGAAAAATGAAAGAAAGAAAGGAAGGGAGAAGAAAAAGAAAGGAAAGAAAGAAGGAAGAAAGAAAAGAGAAAGAAGAAGAAAAAGGAAAAAAAAGAAAGGAAGGGATAATGAAACGAAAGGAAAAAAAAGAAAGGTAAAAGAAAAAAAGAATAAATGAAAAAAACGAAAAGAGAAAAGATGGGGAGAGAGATGGAAGATATCTACCAGAATGTATAATCGGGATAGCTGTCGTGACAGGATGGGATAGCAAGGCATCCCATTCCATAGAGATATCGGGACACCTCCGTCCCACGAGATTTAAAACCTTGGTTCAAAACACAAATAAATGTCATCAAAGTATTTTCTGAAAAAATGTCCGACCAATAGAGAGAATTTAATAAATCTCTATATTATCCATGTGTTCCCCCTATAGGTTTTACCTAATAAGCATGCATAGTAATGGGGAAAAAAGATAAAAAGAAGACGGAGAGAGAGAATGAGAAGGAACTAGAAAAATTTGTCAAAGAATCTTTACCAAGAAGAGAGGAAATTTAGTGGCTTTTTAACAATCCTATTATATGTCATTATAGAAAGAAAGTCATTGCCAAAAGGACTGATGGAGAACAGTTTAAAACCTTGTAGATCATAAATTTCTTTTTCAATCTGTGTCTTTTGATCATTGAGCATTTTTAGTTTGCTCTCACGTTCTCTTATCTGCAGCCCCACTTCAGCCATGCCATCATCAAGTTTCTGAAAAAGACATTCATAAAACATGGACTGCTCTTATCACAAACATATTGCATGAACTGCTACAGATAGATTAAATTCATAAAACATGGACAGCTCTTATCACAAACATATTGTATGAACTGCCACAGATAGATTCAAGCTGGTATGACAAAGTATATGTTAAACTAAACAAAAGAAAAGAAAATAATATGAGCATAAAATAGAAAAACAAAAGCAAAATGTTATTGAGTTATGTGGCAGCAATTGAACTATCTTCCTGCATTCTTACCCCAGCAAAGACCAGCATGAAGGCCAAACAGTTTGACATGCAAACTGAATTGTTCAAAGATTACACTGGAGAAAAAATTATAGCCACCAATATTTAGTAAAAACCATTTCAAAAGATGATGCACACTTGGTTTAGTTGTCTACATGTTTATTGTAAATGGAACTGACTAAACTCATGCAACTAGGAGGTGGAGCTTGGTAGAAATTCTTGCACGTCTGATGATCATATTTTGATAATGATATCCAACAAAAGAATTTGAAGAGAATTGGATAATTTCTGAAGCAGATCACATATCAAACACATTACCTAAAAGTGAGGATCACATTCTCAAAACAGACGAAAGGACATTTACAGTTATTTCCTCTGATAGAGATGCACGTTACAAGTCGAAAATCTACTGCCTAGTTTGTTTTGAATAAAGCTAGGTTCTCTAAAGGGATGGTCGTTCTGAGTGGTTCAGACCATGCCTGGTTTCAGTGGATTAGGGCAACTTACATTGCATAGATCTGTTCAAAGGTCACAGGTACGTAAAGACTCCAAGTGCTAGTCACTCAGTTATATACTTTATACAAGTTTCAGAAGTTTTGCCATGATTGATTTACAAAAGAATAAATAAGAACCGTACAATCTATAAAAAGAAGAAACTTCACAGAACGATCTTGAACACATAAGGCCTGCCTGACATTGTCTTAAACAAAATCTAGTTACATGAAAGGTCTAAGAGTTCATACTAGGAAACGTTTTTGCTTGCTCTGAGCTTGAAAAAATAAATGAAATCAAAAGTTCACTTACCAGTGGAAAAATAAAACACAAGCTGACAAAATTTCAAATACAGCAATCAAATTGGAGAATTCAGTAATTTAATGCATTATCCTTCACTTTACCTTGGCATCATCCATTATTGACTTGACGAAGAGGTCCATCGGACTAGGGACCATCTGATTGGAGGGGCATTGTGATGATTCCTGTAAGAGTGAGATCCTATCATTCAAAAACTGAGACTGACAGATGCTAGCATCCAGATCTGTCACAGTGGCTAACTCTAATTTAGGAGCTTGCATAACATAAATCTGCACATACAGAACACCAAATCATCAGTTAAAAGTTGGCATCTGAAAATCAGTGAGTTCTCACAGCACAGAACCTCAATGCTGGTTTGCAGATCAGGGAAATGTGTATGAAAAGCCACGATGCGGAATGTCCCCGATTCTTGAGGAACTGGAATAACAGGCACAATGCACTGGCCATGCTGGAAAGTATACTGAATTTTGTCATCCAATTTCCGTGGTTCTGACTTTATTGTAAGTGTGTGATGTTGACCATGTATGGCTTCATCTACCACACCATCACAATCGAAAATTTCAAAGACAACATTCTCCAAATAGGAACCTCCTGTACAATTGACAGGAACCTGCAAAAAAAATAAAATCCCAAAGACTATTTTAGCTCAAAAGTGTCTCAATGCATGATCCACACCTGGTCTGCAGAAGAAAGTTCTGCAAGAAAAAATGTCAACTCACCCCTGATGCCACTCTCAATTCCCTCTTCACCACTTGGAGCATCTTCTCAAAAACCAATTTGTCATCAGCAAAAACAGAAAGACATACTGCATGGTGCAGCAATTACTTAGAAAGAAAACAAAAAAAAAGAAGGAGCACAATTAATACACCTAATAATGTTTAATCAATTTTTAATTTCACATATAAGTCCATAAAATACAAATTCTGTAATGTCATTTTGAATATCAACCTTCAATAATCACATATTCTTCCCTTGACAGGTCTGTACACAATACGTTATATCTAACAGCATATAGCAAATAAAAGCTGGCCATTTGTTTGCCACATGCCAGGATGACTGATCATTGCTGGGTTAACTTGCAAACAATTTGGTGGCTAAATAATTGTACATAACAACAGAGCAAATACCAATAAGGAAGTTAATCTTAATTACTAAATGTACTTCATGCATACTATTTGCCATTCATTCTTATGCAAACCCATTTTTCCAGAATGGGGAAATGCCATCAAATCTCCTCTAACTATTTAAACTCTCCCCATTTTGAACCTATAATCTGGAAAGCTTATCTTTTAATAGCATACAACACATTTGGCAAACAACCTAAATCGGTTTCTCCTTGCACTGTGTTATCCTCAAACTATTTTTTTACTTACTGATTTCTAAAACTGTCTGTCCAACTTTTTCCACACATCAATAACACAAACCCCACTTTTATGTCGTGATGGCAGTTGAACATCACAGCTGCAGTATGTGATGCATTAACTCTTGCTGGGATCTACACAACCATAACAGATATTATCAAGATCAGAATCAATTAAAATATTTCTTTCAACATGGTAACATTGAGAATAAAAACATTAGAATAAAGTATTTGTGGAGACATACCAGTGCTATAGACTATAAATAAGATTCGTCATCTCGGTAACAAACTTTTTAAAGTGTTGGTACATAGTGCAAACTGGTATGATAGTTGTAGAAAAAGAAACTGGATCACACAATCAATGGAATCCGTTTGGGCAACATTTTGAATTTTGAATTTTGAATATATGAAAGATCCTATCTTTGTATGATTATGATCATTAGGATCCATTTCCATGTTTGTTAGGATCCATTTCTATCTTTGTATGATTACTATCATTAGGATCCATTTTCATTTTTGTATGATTATGATTATTTGTTATTTGGAAATGAAAACTCGAATTTTCATTTTTCGCTAGTGGCTACGTGATGTGGAGTTCAGTTTGATTGTGTCGAGACAGCTATGGCTAAATCATTGTTATATTTTTTGGTGAAGGAAATCGAGTTTTTATCTAAAGCTTTTGCTAATAAGTTTCTTTCAATTTTTTTTTGTATGATTACGATTGTAAATCTCTTGTATATTTTTCAATTATAAATATAGATGATCTCCTCACCATATGGTGTGAGAAAAAAATTCCACGATATTCTTTTCCATATGGTATCAGAGCAAGACATTTTTTCTACTTGAGTAGTTGCCCTGGCGTAGCCGCTACATATTCATAGCCGCCACCCATACACAGCCACTACCCATACGCCGCAGCTGTCCTTTTTTTTCTTCACCATATCTGATGTCTTCTCCCAATCAACTCCATCCACTAATCCAAGCCCTACAGCCCAACCCAGGTCCTGTTGCCGTGATCCATGCTCCTTGAATCCCTTCTATTGCTGAATCTCATTATGTTCAAATTACCACCATTCGACTCAATGATGATAACTTTTTATGCTAGTCTCAATCGGTTCGTATGTACATCCGAGGAAGAGGCAAAATCGACTACTTGACAAAAGATACACCAACTCCGGACAGTGCAAATCCAACCTACTCAACCTAGGATGCTGAAAACTCAATGGTAATAACTTGGCTTGTGAATTATATGGACGAGGATATTAGTTCCAATTACATGTGTTATCAGAATGCTAAGGAACTGTGGGATAATGTTACCTAAATGTATTTTGATTTGGGTAATCAATCTCAAATATATCAAATATATGAACTTACTCTGAAACTTGGATTAGTCCAACAAAGAAGTGACACTGTCACGAAATACTTCGATTCTTTGAAGCGAATATGGCAAGACCTGGACCTGTTCAATGATTACAAGTGAAAGTCTCTTGACGATTGCAGACACAATCAAAAAATTGTGGAGGCTAATCAAATCTTCTAATTTCTTGTTGGTTCAATATCGAATTTGATGAGGTTCAAGGAAGGATTATTGGACAAAATCCTTTGCCTTCACTCAATGAAGTATTTTTACAAGTTTGTCGGGAGGAAAGCCACAAATCAGTAATGCTCGAAAAAAAGAATAGTGGCACAAGTAGTACTGACTTAGAACTTTGTGCTGGTTGCTGCTAAAGCCAATGCTAGTGGATGGAGTGTCCCTAATCAGCACAAGCACAATAAGAAGCCTCGGATATGGTGTGATCATTGTAACAAACCACGTCATACTCGAAAAACTTGCTGGCTGCTTTATGGAAAATCAGCCAATTGGAAACCAAAACCTAGATGATCACAAACCACTGCCACTAGAGCTAACTCGGGTCCATTCAACAAAGAGAAGATTGATCAACTTCTGAAACTGCTAAAGGCTAATTCTTCATCTGGTACACCTAATTGTTCTTTAGCCCATTTAGGTAGAAATTCTTTAGCCCTTTCTAGTACTTTGAATTCTGCTCCATGGATCATTGATTCAGGGGCTTCTGATTATATGACCAGTTTGTCTAATCTATTTGTTTCATATACCTCTTAATCTGGTAATGAAAAAGTACGAATAGGAGATGGTAGTCTTTCATCTATTGTAGGTAAAGGTCCAATCAAAATATCCAAAAATATTAGTCTTAAATCAGTACTTCATGTCCCTAAACTTGCTTATAATGTTATCTGTCAATAAATTTTTGAAGGACTCTAATTGCTGTATTACCTTCTGTACCTCCCATTGTACATTTCAGGACCAGATTTCAAGGAAGATGATTGGCAGTGCTAGAGAGATAAATGGGCTATACTACTTCAATGAGGATTACTTCGGTAATAAAAAAGCTCAAGAGCTGAGTTGTACTTGTTCAATTTCTATTTCTGAACAAATAATGCAATGACACCTTAGGCCATCCTAGTTTTCCTTATTTAAGATGCTTATTTTCTAAATTATTTAAAAAGTGGATTATTCTATGTTTCAATGTGAAATTTGTCCTTTATCTAAAGATCATCGTGTTAAAATTATTTCAAAACCTTATAGTCCTTCCAAACCATTTTACTTAATTCATAGTGATGTTTGGGGACCGTCAAAAGTTACCACCATATCCAGAAAAAAGTGGTTCGCAACTTTTATTGAGGATCACGCTAGTTTAAGTTGGATTTACTTACTAAGCAACAAATCTGAAGTGGAAAGACTTTTTAAAGAGTTCTATCATATGATCAAACCCAGTTTAATTCAAAAATTTGCATTCTTCGATCAGACAACGGAATTGAGTATTTTAATGTGTTTAGGAGAATTTTTAAAAGATAAAGGCATTCTACATCAATCAACATATCGTGATACTCCCCAACAAAATGGTACTGCTGAAAGAAAAAACAGGCACTTAAAGTTGCTAAGGTCCTCACGTTTTCTATGAATATTCCTAAATACCTCTAAAAAGATGCTATTTTAACTGCCTCCTACTTGATCAATAGAATGCCAACTCGTGTTTGGAAATTTAAAACCCCTTTACATACTTTAAAGACCTCTTTTCTGAATTTTCAGTTATATTATAAGTTGCCTCTAAAAACATTCGGATGCATTTGTTTTGTTTGTATTCCATAATTTTTTCGATCTAAATCGGATCCCGAGGCTAAAAAATGTGTTTTCATTGGATATGCTCCAAATAAAAAGAGATATAACTGTTTTAATCCACTAAAAAGAAGACTTATGTAAGCATGGATATGTCTTTTATGGAAAAACAATACTATTTCAATAAAATAAAAATCATCTTTAGAGGGAGAATATTGAAAAAGAAGATAATTTTCGAAAAAAATTTGAAAAAATTTCTGAACCACTACCAAATTTCATTGAAACTCCAATCTACTTTGATAAATAAACAAAGAAAATAACTGATCCAAATAATAAAGAAAATGATTTGTTTAGTCACCAGGTGCCGGGCATGATAGAATCTGAAATAGGGGGAGAATTATTAGACATAAATCCGAGTAAACCGAAACCTAAGCTTCAAGTTTATACTAGACGAAAGCCTTAGAGAAGTACCATTAATCCAAATATATCTCCTACAACTGGTCAGTCAACACCCTTGTATGATGGCCCTTCCATGAATGATGGTTCTTCTTTCACTAAAGGTAATTTTAAATCTACTCCTGAGTTGTCTGACCTTGATGTTCCAATTGCCCTCAAAAAAGAAACAAGATGCTATACCAATCATCCTATTGCCAAGTAACTGCCTTATCAAAAATTGTCCAATAATCATTAAGCATTTATTTCAAATATTTCTAACCTGCATGTACCAAGATCTATTCGAGATGCCTTAGGTGATCCGGATTAGAAATTTGCAGTGAAAGAGGAGATGAATGCTCTTCAAAAGAATGAAACTTGGGAAATTGTAGAACTACCAAGAGGCAAGAGACATTGGTAGGATGTAAATGGGTCTTCATTGTAAAGTGAAAGGCAGATGAAAGCATTAAAAGGTCCAAGGTCAGACTTGTTGCGACCATCAGAAGACCTTCGCCCCAGTTGCAAAAATAAACTCAATCCGAATTCTTTCTTTGGCGGTAAACTCCAATTGGCCTCTATACCAACTTGACGTAAAAATGCCTTCCTAAATTAAGACTTGGAGGAAGAAGTGTTTATGGATCTACCACCCGATTTTGAAAAGGACTTCGAGACCAACAAGATATGCAAACTGAAGAAATCCTTGTCTAGACTCAAACAGTCATCTAGGTCGTGGTTCGAGAGGTTTGGGAAGGCAATAAAAAGCTACGATGATATCCAAAGTCAAGCTGACCATACACTATTCTTCAAGCACTCGAAAACTGGTAAAGTAGCTATTTAAATTGTATATAGATGATATACTAATGACCGATGATGATAGTGCCAAAATTGTCGAACTTAAGAGAACTTACACAAGAGTTTGCGATCAAAGACTTGGAGGCTCTAAAGTACTTCCTTGACATGAAATTTGCAAGACCTAAGGAGGGAATCTTCGTCAACCAACAAAAGTATGTCTTAGACTTAGTGAAACTAGAATATGATCGAATGCAAGACAACTCGAACTCTAATAAAGCCCAACTTGAAGTTGCAACCTGTAGAAACCAAGGAGGTGGTGGATAGAGAAAAGTACAAAGACTTGTAGGTAAACTCATCTATTTATCACATACTCATCCTGATATAGCTTTTGCAATGAGTATGGTAAGCCAGTTTATGCATTCACAAGGATCAAAACACTTTAAGGTAGCATACAGAATCTTATGGTACCTAAAAGGGACATCTGGAAAGGGCATTTCAAAACAAAGGACATTTGCAAATAGAAGCTTACAGTCCGGAAGGAATTCGAAAGAAGTTCACCTCCTGAAGGAATCCGACTGAAAGAGAAGTCCAGAAGGAGTTTGGCTCCTATAGGAATCCGACTGAAGGAGAAGTCCGAAAGGAGTTCGGCTCCTAGAGAAATCCAACTGAAGGAGAAGACCGGAAGGAGTTTGACTCCTAAAGGAATCCAACTGAAGGAGAAGTCCGAAAGAAGTTCGATCGATCACCTAGAGGCCTTCCGGACCATGATGCTGTGCCATGACGCACCAGACGCCATCTTATGCCAAGCTTTCCCGTCTACCTTAAAGGGAGCAGCAAGAAACTGGTACTCGACGTTGAAATCGGGCATGATCTTCTCCTTTGACCTGATGAGCCATCAGTTTGCAGCGCACTTCATTAGCAGCCGACATCCGTGCCGAGGTTTGGATTCTCTAATGAATATCAAACAAAAAAAAGGAGAATCTATCCGGACTTATGTCACCCGATTTAATGCTGCTGCATCGAAGGTCCGGAACCTGGACCAATCCGTTACAATGGCCGCACTCAAGGACGGCCTTCAGAAGAATGATTTGCTGTTCTTCCTGAAGAAGTACCCCAGGGACTTTGCCGATCTGCTAGCTCGGGCTGAAGGATATGCCCGAGCGAAAAAAACCTTCAAATTGAAAAATGAGGAAGCCGCAGGAGAGCGGCAAGCGGACGAGTCTAATAAACCCACAACTGATGGAGGGCCGAATGAAGTTCGATCGCGCTCACGAACTCCCCCCCGAACGCAAGCGTGCCCGAACTCCTCGAGCTCATCGTCAAAGAAGATCCGACAGAAGGGCACGAAGAAGTTCTCCCCCATAAGGTTTCATAACTACGCCCTCCTCAATGCTCCAAAAATGCAAGTATTGATGGAGATCAAGGAGCAACCGCCAAGGCCTGAAAGGATGCGCATTCACCCTGACAAGCACAATCCTAGCAAATATTATCTCTACCATCGTGACCACGACCACGATACTGAAGAATGCATTCAGCTCCAAGACGAGATCGAGAAGCTCATCAGAAGAGGCCGACTGGGTCGATTTCTCAAACGCCGGCCTGAAGCAAGAGAAGATCGATCGAGGGCACTGTTGCAGTCAGAACCACAAAGAAGGAAGGAACAAGGAGATCGGCCACCTCTCGGCATCATCAACACTATCTCTGAAAGACTTCGGCGAGAAGAGATCAGCGGATCTGAGGGATCAGTGAAAATACGGAGGACTGAAGAACCCATAACCTTCACTGAGGCAGATGCACGGGGAGTACAGTTCTCGCATAATGATGCGGTTGTAATCTTTTTAAATATAGCGGACTACGATGTACGTCGCATCCTAGTTGATAATGAAAGTTCGGCTAACGTCTTATTTTATGATGCTTTCTCCAAAATGTCAATATCTAATAATCAACTTGGACCAATAAACTCCCTCCTAGTAGGCTTCGCTGGTGTTGCAGTACCAGTTGAAGGTGTAATAACTCTAGCTATGGCTGCCGGGCAATATCCAAAATAAGGATTTTCTGGTAGTAAAGGCTCTCTCCGCTTACAACGCAATTCTCGGCCGACTTGGTTTAAATGCACTTCGAACAGTGGTGTCCACTTATTATTTGAAGATGAAGTTCTCGATAAGTTACGGGATCGGAGAGGTTAGAGGAGATCAAGCTCTGGCAAGGCACTGCTACTCAATTGCCCTACGAAAGGAAGAACAGTCCGACTCTTGTCCTGTTGACGGGCTAGATGCCCGGAACGACCTCGCGGAAAAAAAGGAAGAATCAATAGAAGATCTTGTGACCGTCCCCCTGAATGACGGAAACGTAGAGCATATGGTGCAAATTGGCTCCAATCTGGTTGATGAAGTTCGAGAGCAGCTCATCGATTTTTTACGGTTCGCCTGGGTTCCGACGGATATGCCTGAGATTGACGCTGAGGTTATGGAACATCGGCTGGCCGTTGATCCCAAGCATCGATCGGTGAAAGAAAGAGTTCGAGGCTATGCACCAGAAAGGCAGAAGGTAATAGCAGAAGAAGTCGACAAGCTTTTTAACACCGAATTTATCCGAGAAGTCAGCTATTCGACTTGGATCTCTAACGTGGACCTGGTCACAAAAGCCAACGGCAAGTGGAGGATGTGCATCAACTTTAAGAAGCTTAACAAGACCTGCCCAAAAAATAGCTATCCTTTGCCCAGAATCGACCAACTGGTGGATGCAACTTCAGGGTACGAGCTCCTCACCTTCGTGGATGCCTTCTCTGGCTACAACCAAATTCGGATGGCACCGAAGGATGAGAAGAATGCTTTTATTACTAATCACGATCTTTACTGTTACAGGATCATGCCCTTCGGACTTAAAAATGCAGGCGCGACTTATCAGCGCTTGATCAATAAAATGTTCAAGCAGATCGGCTGCAATATGGAGATTTACATCGACGACATGCTGGTCAAAAGCCGAAAGACTGTCAATCATGTCGCCGATCTTGAAGAGGCTTTCGATGCGCTCAGGAAATAAAAGATGAAGCTGAACCCAATCAAGTGCGCCTTTGGGATAGCCTCAGAAAGTTTTTTGGAATTCATGATCTCAAGACGAGGGATCAAAGCCAAACCAGAGAAAATTTGAGCTATCCAAGAGATAACCGCTCCGAAGTCCAAAAAAGTTCAGCGCCTGACCGAGAAGGTGGCATCTTTGAATCGTTTTATCTCGAGGTCGGCCGAACGCTGCATGCCCTTCTTCCAAATCCTCAGGCAACCGAAAGATTTTCACTGGACTCAAGAATGCCAAAAGACGTTCGATGAGCTCAAGAATTACCTCGGCTCGCTCCATACTGGCCAAACCCAAATCCGGAAAGGAGCTGTTTCACTACCTCGCGATCTCCCCTGTGGTGCTAGCGGCAGTCCTGATCAAAGAAGAGGCGAAAGTACGACCAGTCTACTACATAAGCCGAATCCTAAGGGATGTTGAGACCAGGTATACAAAGTTGAAAAAATTGACTTATGCTCTTCTGATTGCTACAAGAAGACTTCGACCTTACTTCCAGGGGCATGCTATAACGCTCCTCACTGACCAGCCGATCAAAGCAATCCTTCATCAAACGGATGCTTTCGGAAGAATTGCAAAATAGGCCATTGAATTAACAGAATTCGATATCAACTACCGACCTTGGCCAGCAATCAAGGCTCAAGCACCGACCGACTTCATAATTGAGTGTACCATTCCAGATAAAGCCGAGCTTGAGCAGAACGAGATCGGCATCCAGTGGTTGCAACCGAGCCTCCCCGAAGAAAGTGCCGATCTTCTCGAAGATTTTTGGATCCTGTACGTGGATGGTTCATCCAACTCCGCTAGAGCATGTGCGAGGTTACTCTTAGTCAACCCCGAGGGAGTCATTGCCGAGTACGTACTACATTTCGAATTTCCTACAACTAATAACAGGACCAAATATGAAGCGTCGATCGTCAGATTAAAAATAGCAAGAGAGTTAAAAATATATCGACTTCAAGTCTACAGTGATTCTCAATTAGTGGTCGGCCAAGTTAGTGGCAACTATGAAGCACGAGAGGAAAGTATGATGAAATACCTTGAGAAAGTAAAGAATTTGACTCCGGCCTTCGACAATTTTGGCATTCGACAAATTTCGAGGGCAGAAAATATAAGAGCCGACCTTCTCTCTAATTTGGCCACTTCAGCCCCAGCCGAACTGTCCAAAGAGTTTTTTTTGAAACTCTAAAATGTCCAAGCTCAGAGGAATCGCAGCTCGTTATGAAGACGAGGCTCGAGCCGAGCTAGATTGACCCGTTAGTTGCCTATCTCAAAGGAGTTCTTCCTCATAATCCGAAAGAAGCTCGAAAACTCAAAAATCAAACTCGAAGGAAAAGGGTATTTTTTATCAGTAAGAAGGCTAAAGTTAAAGCTCGAAAAAGATATTTTTTATCTTCCATTGAGGTTGAAAGAGATCTTATCTTCTTTTGAAGTTGAAGCTCGGAGGAGATTTTATCTCCAACCGAGGTTTGAAGTTGGGGCTTAAATGGCCAAATTAGAGAGGAGGTTAGCTCTTGTATTTTCTGCCCTCGAAATTTGTCGAATGCCAAAACTCTCGAAGACCGGAGTCAAATCCTTTACTTTCTCAAGGTATTTCATCATACTTTCCTCCCGTACTTCATAGTTGCCACTAACTTGGCCGACCACTAATTGAAAATCACTGTAGATTTGAAGCCGATCTACTTTTAACTCTTTTGCTATTTTTAATCCGACGATTAGCGCTTCATATTCGGCCCCGTTATTAGTTGTAAAAAATTCGAAGCATAGCACGTACTCGACGATGACTCCCTCGAGGTTGACTAAGACTAACCCCACACATGTTCCAGCGGAGTTCAACGAACCATCCACATACAGGATCCAAAAATCTTCGGAAAGATCGGCACTTTCTTCGGGGAGGCTCGCTTGCAACCACGGAATGCCGGTCTCGTTCTGCTCAAGTTTTGGCATTCGACAAATTTCGAGGGCAAAAAATACAAGAGCCGACCTATCCAAATTAGCCACTTCAACCCCAGTCGAACTGTCCAAAAAAGTATTTTTTAAAACTCTAAAATGCCCAAGCTCAGGGAAATCACAGCTCGTTATGCAAACGGGGCTCGAGCCGAGCTGGATTGACCCGTTAGTTGCCTATCTCAAAGAGGGAGTTCTTCCTCATGATCCGAAAGAAGCTCGAAAACTCAGGAATCAAGCCTCTCGGTATGTTTTGTATGAGGACAAATTGTATAAAAGGTCATATTCGCTACCGCTGTTGAGATATCTCCGACCTTCAGAGGCTGACTTCGCATTATGAAAAGTGCACGAGGAAAATTATGAAAGTCATGTAGGAGCCAGATCCCTATCACAAAAACTACTTCGACAAGGATACTATTGACCGACCTTGTACCACGATTCTATGGAGTATATCAAAAAATATGACCGTTGTCAAAAAAATGCAAACATACAAAGACAGCCAACTTCCAAACTTACTCCACAAAGTGCACCTTGGCCATTTGCGCAGTGAGGAATGGATATACTTGGCCTTTTCTCAGTGGCATCCGGACAACGAAAGTTTCTCCTGGTTGCGATCGACTACTTCACCAAATGGATCGAAGCCGAACCACTAGCAAAAATTATTGAGGCCAAGGTACAGGACTTCGTCTGAAAGTCAATCATCTACCGGTTTGATCTATCCCGAACTCTCATAACAGATAACGAGCGACAGTTCGCTGGAACAAGGTTCGCTGAGTTCTGCGAAGATCTAAACATCTTCCATCACTTCACATCGGTAACTCATCCACAGATAAATGAGGAAGCTGGAATAACCAACCAAACCTTGTTGCATGGTATCAAGGCAAGGCTCAACAGAACAAAGAGAGCCTAGGCGGACGAACTCTACCACGTCCTTTGGGCATACCGAACTACTCAAAGGCTACCGACTAAAAAAACACCATTCGTCCTAGCCTTTGGAACGGAGGCAGTCATCCCAATCGAGCTTAAACTCCCATCAGTATGGATTGTGGCTTTCAAAGAGCAGCGTAACTCGTAGGACCTCAGAGTTAACCTCGATCTGTTGGAAGAAAAAAGAGAAACCCAAGTTCGGATGGCGGCCAACAGACGAAGGATGGCCCGATATTATAACTCCAAAGTCAGAGGTAAAATGTTCAGAGTGGACTTAGTACTTCGGCGAGCGGCTATCTCTCAGTGTCAGAGCCAGGGAAAGCTTGCCCTAAATTGGGAAGGACCCTACGAGATCACGAAAGTCGTCCGACCCAGGATGTACTACTCAAAGGAACTCGGGGGACAGACCTACCTCGACCATGGAATTCGAAAAATCTACGAATGTATTACCGATAATTTGATTATAATGAAATCTCCCTACTCCAACATCCTAATCTTTGTTGTGTACCAGTGATAAAGGACTACCCCACGAACTTAATTTCACGATAAATATAATCCGTTAGGAACAGGAGGAGAACCTCATTCTAACGTGAGCAAAGTCGAAGGTCTCGTTCATTTTAGACGAGATGAGGGGAGAAGCCCAGAAAACGGTCCTAATGTGCCCCTATAAACCGTTAGAAATAGGAGGAGAACCTCATCCTAACGTGAGCAAAGTTGAAGGCCTCGTTCATTTTAGACGAGATGAGGAGAGAGACCCTGACAATGATCCTAATGTGTTCCTACAGCCCATTAGGAACCGAAGGAAAACCTCGTACTAACGTGAGCAAAGTCGAAGACCTCGTTCATTTTAGACGAGATGAGGATAGAGGTCCTAACAATGGCCCTAATGTGCTCCTACAGCACATTAAGAACAGGAGAAGAACCTCATCCTCATGTGAGCAAAGTCGAAGACTTCGTTCATTTTAGACGAGCTGAGGGAAGAGGCCCTAACAACGGCCCTAATATGCCCCTACAATCCGTTAGGAACAGAAGAACCACGTCCTAACGTGAGCAAAGTTGAAGACCTCGTTCATTTTAGACCTCGTCCTAATGTGTCAATTTTCAGTTATTGTACTTTTGTGAGAGAATCTTGTCACCTAGCGAACCAAGAAACAGAATGTGGTAGCCAGAAGTTGTGCTGAAGCTAAATTCCATTCAGTAGCCCATGGAATTTATAAGGTGATACGGATAAAAAGATTACTTGAAGAATTGAAGTTTTTTATCTCACCAATAAAAGTCTCCTATGATAATAAAGCCGCCATCTCTATTGCCTACAATCCAGTCCTCCATGCATGTAGAAGTGGACAAAAATTTCATGAAGGAGAAGCTTGATAATGGAATAATTTGCATGCCATACATTCCAACAATTCATCAAATTGCTAAGATTCTCACAAAAAGATTGTATAAGAAACAGTTCAAGGATCTAGCAAGCAAGCATGGCATGGAAGATATCTTCAAACCAGCTTGAGGGGGAGTGTGGAGAAAGGAACCGGATCACACAATCAATGAAATCCGTTTGGACAATAATTTGAATTTTGAATATAGGATAGATCCTAGGATCCATTTCCATCTTTGTTAGGATTCATTTCATGATTATGATCATTAAGATCCATTTCCATTTTTGTATGATCATTTATTATTTCTTTCTATTTTTATATAATTACGATTATAAATCTCTTGTATATTTTTCAATTATAAATATAGATGTTCTCCTCACCATATGGTGTGAAAAAAGTTTTCATAATATTCCTTTCCATAATAGCATCTATATAGTATGGTACGGCTTACTAATGCGATATTGTACGGTATGGTATGCCCCATACTGGATGGTATGGGCGGTACGACAAACACTATCTATGCAAGTTTTTCGACCCTAGTCAAACAAATAAAATAAGTTACCAGGCCTAATAACAGAAGGTTATCGTGCAATATTTAATACAATTATGAAGATATCCAATTCAATAGATAAAGGGGAAGGATATAATTAATATTGCCTCAAAGGCTCAAACAAATTGTTGACCACCATATCTTTGCAAGGATAGACTACATACATATCTCATGCACCTGTATCAACAAATAAATACTCCACTTCTCAAACAACATTCTCTTATATTATTCAATGTTCCTTCTCTCCCTTCCTCCTACTCACCATTCTTCATATATTTAATAAAAAAGAAGATTTTCAACTTATATAATACAAACTCTTGTCAAGTTTTATTTTTCAATTTGACTGCACTGCATAAAAGGAAGAGAGGAGAAAAGCACATACCCTTTGAGCCATAGCCAGCTGCTACTTTCAAAAGGCCATTGAGGGTCACACAACCTTGATTGTTCACCTAAATATAAGGAATTTAAGGAATTCTTTTTTGGTAAGAGTATATTAGTCATATCATTCAGCTGCTGGTGCTACTAAGATAAAGATCACATCAAACCACTTATTCACAATTTATAGAAGTAACAAGTTTCTCCAGGACACCAATGATGCAGCAAAATAAAACATTAAAAAAATTATAAAACATAAAGAAAATTGTTATATAATATGTAAATGACTAACAAAAATAGAAGAACATAGGGGCATACATTTTCCATTTTCATCTACATATTATGGTATTAAAATTCAGTCAGTTGGAAGTTGGGCACCTAAATGTTTCGTGGTACTTCTTAAAGAAATACATAGAAAACAACATCATGAACAATTTCTAGTTATCTATGTGCCCAATAGTTCACTCGAAATTAGTCGAACATGCTAAAATAACTTTACCTTCCGAATTGAACCCATGTGGTCTTGAAAACAAAGTCCATCAAGATAGATGGAGACTTCTACTCCTCCTTCAATATGATTGCCATAAGCATCAAACATCTGGCACAAATAGACAACATATGATACAATGTGGAAGAAGAGACTGAAATGAAATGGTGCCATAAATTCATAATACAATTACAAGAACATAGAAACTCTGATGGTTATCTACGACCACAACCACAGTAATAACCAAAAAGTTCTCCCGATTTTATTTTAATCAACACTATGGACAGTTCTTAGCTATTCGGTCATATCATTTGCCCAACTTAAAATCAACATAAGCAGTCTAATAAACTGATTTCAGACACCCATTTATGGCTATGGCCAGATAAAATTTTATTTTCTTCAACAGTTTGTAGACATAAACTAATGCAGCACATGGTGCAGCCAGCAAGTACCATGCGCAGTTGGACAGCAACAAGCTTCACAAGAACTAGCAGATTCATGGGTGGAGGCTTCAACAAGCAAATATTAAGAAGTTTTCACAAAATATTCATATAAATTTTCCATTGGAGGCAATATCAAATTTTAGCTGCATTTCCATTGCAGTAGAATAATTCTGGCAATTTTCCTTATTATTGTGTCCTAATTCAAGAATGATTTTTCATACTGGATTTTTAATGGCCGAATTAGTGGTCAGATCATATACATGCTTCTAATGCATTGTATGAAGTGTTGGTTGTCATATTAATAAAATTCTTAGAAAATTTATGGGTTGCCAATTACTGGGTTTCTAATCTTTTCCGTAAACCTTGCTTCGTACTAAATAGAGGGTAAAGGGTGAACCGAACTATGTTTCAAAAAGCTCAAATCACACATGTTCAAATTGGTTGATGTGATATATAAGCTTATGACGCACATGGTGCATGAAGGGTGATTTGGTCACTGGAATTAAACTTCGGAGAACAACACGCGCCCAACCGGCCCGATTCGCACGTGAAAATCGGGATCAGAAGAAAAAAAATAGAAAATCGCCCAGTTCGGTATGGGACGGTACAGTCCAGTTCGGCCTTTTTTTTTTTTGGGGACTGTTGGATGGATTTTTTTGAATTTTTTATTGTCGGTATGAACCGGTACCGTACCAATCAGCAATCGGCATGGGATCCGATACCGGTATGTAAAACATTGGTACGAAGGATGGATTAAATGAAGGATGGATGACAAAAAGGATAGATGGATAATATTTATAATACAAATAATTTACTCTATTTAGTATGTTTGGTGAAACATGAAAGGATGGATACAAATTATTTACTCTATTTAGTATAGGAGGAATGAAGTGAAGGATGGATAATATTTATAATACATTTTTACTAGACTATCCTTTGATAAAAATATTACTATTATCAATTTATAATACTTATTTACACAAAAGAAATAAACAATATATAAACTTATAATCATTATAATCTATAATTATATTAAAAAAATTAATAAATACTTAATTTAATTAAATAAATTATAGAAGATAATCCTAATTTTTTAATTATAATTATTAAAAATATGTACTAAAACTAAAATAATTGGTAATGTAATTTAATAGTATATGATTAATAATATATGTATAAATATATATAAATAATATGAATAAAAAGTAAAGAAATATTATAATTTTGTCAAAAAAATAATAAGGGATAATTTTGTCAATGTAAAAGTTCATTCATCAATGCTCCATCCATCTTTTCTTGCACCCTTCCAATTTAGGAGGATGCAAATTAGTGGTTGGAAGGATGCAAATTAGTGGGCCAGGGTGAATGGACAATTCTTACTTTTTCATCCATCCTTTCTATAACTTTTTGAATCAAACAGCGGATGACAGCCATCCATCCTTCCAACTTCATCCATCCCACCCTCTCATAACCCCAACCAAACACAAGGCAAAGGAGAAAAGCTTATACACTGTATTTCATATCATCATTCAAGTTAAACCATATTAACAGACTCCTGTTTCTCATGAATGTGAAAAATATTTTACAGAAACCCACTCATGTTGAGATAATTATTGGTTCAACAAAGGCTGTTAGTTTTTATTAGTGTTGTCTGTGACAGTTCAAACTAATACCCACACTTAATAAGAGTACTACCATCTTACATGGATTAGATGACTCTTACCAATCAACTACCGGTCAAATTTTTCAACATCAAGGTTCTGGAACATCTACTACAGACAACAGAATAGAAATTACCAGCTCCTTGAAAATTTCTATCAAGACAACATTAATGACAATAACCTCACAAACGATAAACAGCATGTGCTCAAGATTGTATTTCAGCATCACGTCAGACAATGCCTAACAATAATTATATCAAGAACTCATGAGCACTAAGTAGCATGAGCAAGATAATAAGCTAACATCACAAAATAAAGCATTGCCCATGTGTCAACAAGATACTAGCTATGATCAACATATAAAACCAGAATCTATAAAGTACAAAAAAATAAAAATTCTCACAACCTGTATTGTCAACTGTAAGATTACCTCCAACACAAGCTTGTCAATAACTTTGCCAGGAGCTAAATTCTTTTCCAATCCAGGAGAAATTTGCATCTCAACAGAGGATAGAGGACCTGGCTTGACTGGTGCAATTATCATATCCATAGATCCAAAAGGAAGGAAAAAAAATGTTTGAACATAGACCCAAACAAACTAATCAGAAAAATACCAGGAATGACCATCAAAACTACAATTATATACATGAAAAAAATAAAATTGAGAAAAAGAATCAACCTTGGCAAGCAGCTGTAGCAGACAGCACTCTATCTCGGGAAGATACCTCCAACATAGCTTCATTACTAGGTCTAATCATATCCAAATAATGGCTTTCGATCAGCATATCCTAGATAATTTGTTGGACAAAGTGATAGCACTATCATATATGGCATTGCAGCAAAGAACATGGCAGAATTTAACTAAAACCATAGAAGCATATATCTTACTGTGATTTCCAGTAACAACTGATTAGGCGATAGTGCCATCTTCATTTTGTCAACATGGACAAGTACGAGCTTATTTGCATATATTTTAACCACAACTTCAGGAATACTTGAGAATGGAATTTGATTTGAGTATAGATCAAAACATCCAATGGAAAGGTATGAAATATAAGAACCAACCCTGCCAGATAAGTACTATTTAGAATTATTCAATTAATTTAAATGATCTTTATACATAGCTATAAATGAAGTGAACTGATCGATGTTTACAGTTACAATCAGAAAAGGATAAAAATATTACAAGAAAAATAAGTCAAGAAAGCAGGACCTGGAAAATATAGGACAGCACTAGAGACGGAAAACAAAGAAAAGAAATTATCCTTAAATGTGCCATGGGGAAAAATTCACATGCAGTGATGTTGCAAAGCTAAAAAGGCATTTAGAATCGGCAAAAATAAAAAGGAACGTATAATATATTGTTTTAGGTTATCTCAACATTTTAGACTTCGTATTCCAGAGACCTACATGTCAAATGGTATACCAAATGAGACTCTATGGTTTAGATTCTCAATGGAAAATCCAGTTCAACTATATCAGCAGAATGTTGTTATACATTTTTTTTTAAATTCAATTCAGCAATACTAGAAAACATTTGCATAAGAATGATATTCTTTCCTGGTATGGATTGTCCGTGGCTTATAAGTCCAATAAGTACAATACTGTTTAGAAGGCAAAGACAAGATCAATAGAGTTAGAACATGCAAGACGTAGGCTCTTCTAAAGTGGCACAAAGTTTGCCCAAGTGCAGTGGCATAAGGAGGACACCAATTGAAGAGCTCTTTACCAATTCATTTTTTGCCATTATTCTCAGATAGAGCAGACAAGAAATTCTTGTAGACCCATTGGTTGGGGCCAATCTACAAATGCAAAGTAAAAAACTGTATGGAGAATGATAATATCATTATAAAATCATTATTTTATAATTAATGATTTTATCGAAATTATAGTAACTAAATAGTCTTTGGTTGAATCAGCATTCATCCTCAAAATACTATGGACAAATCATGATGTCTGTCAGCATCTAAAATTTGAGTTTTCAAGCAACCAAAGGTAAATGACAGAAAGAATAAAATTATTAATTTATCCCATAGGAAATAAATGAAACGAACCATTCAAGCCAAATAACATAAATCTACGCAATGTTATGCAAGGACACGGCCATGAGGATCAAATCTGAAATGATGTCAAGGGAAAATACATGAATCGAAAACCAATAATTTTGGAAAATTACTGTGGTGATCAACTGAAATTGTTTTTCAGTGCTGAGTAACAACTTTGTGCCCACGGAACTTGCCTAAAACTATAACTAGTACAACAAGTAAACATTACCAGCACGATCATAGTAAAGATGATATTGGTGGTACCAAGTACAGAAGACTTAAATGTGCCTCAGCAAAGGTTTAACTGGTACACGGTTAATTCAGATATTTGAGGTTTATATGGTTATTTTTTTCTATGAGAACTCATATTACAAAAAAGAAACTAAGATGGAAAGTTTTCAGAACTATTATTTATATACTAATTCTAGAACTACCAAAAAATCAAAAATGAATTACACAAGTAATTGACCAGAACTGGGAAAAACAACATGATTTTATAAAATATATTACTCATAAACTTTGAGGTTTAAAAGATTAAAAGGGGTTACCACTAACCATATGGCACATAACCAGCCAGTCTAACAGAACAAGTTCAACATTTCCACAAGGAGATAAGGTAATCCTATAGCTTAAAATGCATGATGCACACATACACTCAACACATCCGATACTCATGGAAACGTCAAAAACTTTACCGAACGACAAGAGATGAATTATCAGTAAGAGGGCTGTGGTGGTCATGCATAAGTCTCCACTTTTGTTCCCGTAAATCAGGCTTAACAATTACCCTTACTTCTAGTTGTTTGCAGCTTAAATCCTTACAAACCTGACAGCCAAACATGTATATATTTAGAACTCAACCAACAAAAGTCAAAAACCCTACATCTCAAAAGCTCCTAGAAAGTACTTACAACCGAGAACAAAAATATATAGACACCAGCTCTATAGAAGAGCCCAGGATATTTTTGTCGCAGAGAATATATGTATAATCCATGAATCCCATTGCGTGAGGAAGGTTTCACATGTTCTGCATGAACAACTTCGCCATTTTGACAAACTTTACTTTCACGCATATGTCTAATTTCCATGCACATCTCCAGTTCATCCTTCAAAATATATTTCTGATCTAAGCTATTAGGGGAACTGGAATGAATAAAACTTTCAGGTCTAATAACTGCTACAATTTCATCAGGAGGAACACAACCAGCAGTTACTGGAGCTTCAACAGGTAGTTCCTGAGGTAAACAAGCAACATAAATGCATTAACTTTATAATAGCAATAAGACCACAAAAGCATCCAAGATTTTGAAACTCGATATGGTCAGAAATTTTGGAACTCTGTCCATATACTGGAAAGGATTGTTAACTAACCCCATCAATCTGAAGCAGGCAACATTCTTTACCAGTCAGTATGTCAATTGCAGAAGGAACCTTCTCCTTCTGCTTTGCCAGTTGAAAATTCCATGAAGTAAGATCAAAGGCTTGAAACTGGCAATCATGAAAAAAAATGACCATAACAAATCAAAGATGAATCCAATATGTATAATAAAAATAAAAAGTGGCGTCAAAAAGCACCAACCTTCCCAGTATCTATTACACTTATAGGAAAGGATAGAGAATTTTGTATGTCTAAACTTGCATTTCCATCAGCTAAAACAAGAGAGCATCCTTGTTCTTCTGAGAATCCCAAAGGCCTTCACAAATTGCCAATAAAATTTTTAAGGTAATGCAATATCTTGAAAAAACCTAGTTCAAAAACAACATTAAAAATAAGAGAGAAACGGACCTGCAAATTAGGCGTGCTTCCCCTGTTGAAGATGAATTTTAAAAAAATTGCGTTAAAACCACAGAAGCAACAAACCATGCAACATACCAAACGTACATAAGCCCATGGCAAAGATAGCAGATAATAACAGAGAATTCTAGGAAGTGTTGAGCGTTTAACAAGTCTAAGACTGCTTATGTGGCAGTATCATAATTGCAATATACCATCTCCAGAATCAACAAAAATATGAGACAGGACTGCAACACAAAGAACTTACCACCCACATCTCCTTGAAATCCTTCAACCAAGATATACTCTAATGTTGCATAGAGATTGTTTTTTGGGCATCCAACTGCTCCTTTAAGAATTTTAACCTTCTGGCCTGATTTCCATGACAACCCCTTTCTTCTAATAGCTCGATACACTCTTACAACTATAATTTTGGGAAGATGTTACATATTATGTCACCAAAATTTCATGAAAGAAAAGAACATGATATTAGGGGGAAAAAATATAAGTTATCCATCTATGATAAGAGAAAAAAACCAAATATAAATAAATTTATAACAAATACAAAATATGCAAGTCCATACCGTCAGCCGTTATGCCAAGCTTCTTTTTATTGCAAGGGCTAATAACAAGAACAGGTTCATCCTCACCACCATCCATTTCTTCATCATATCTATCATGCATTTGCATTATCCAATCTTGATACTCCTTCTCCAGTTGTGACAAATTCAATGGTTTTCCATTCTTTTGTATTTTAATAATTGCCTCTAGAAATTTCATACAAGAAAAGAAAAAAATAAGCTTAAGCTGCAAGAAAAAAGATAATAGAAATAAAATAAACAACAAACTTCAGAGCACCTGATTCTCTTCCAGAAGGCTTATAACCAAAATTTTTCAATGCCAGAGTTAAGGGGTCGTGGTGAGCCAATTCAGTCTGAAAAAGAAAAATAAAATAAAAATTGGTGATGAACAAGTTCCAAGAGATTAGGCATTGACAGTTCCATGAGAAAACACATGATGCAGAAATCATCGCAATTAACACAGAATCTTCTAAGTGAATCCTAGGATTGGAAAGATAAATTATTGACATAATTTAAAGATCCGAGAGCAAGCAAGAGAATATCAGAACACTTGCAAAAAAGGTCCAAGGTCATCTTTCATGGAATATGAAAGATGACTACCAACTAGATATCTCTCTGTGTGAGAGCATGCCGAGGCTTGATATTACATACTTGTGCCTCTAACAAAAAAAGGAGCTTAAGTTTCACAATGAAAATTATTAGAGGCCATAAAAATATGCTTTCAAATTAAAAACATGTTACAGCAGTTAATAGAGCCTCTTTTTTTTCCATTTTTTATTTGCTAGGAAGTTGGGAACATGTTCTCAAGTTTACAAGAAGGTTGTATAAAAAAAATATAGAGAGAGGCTTGTACTTCATGGGAACCTTGATTTCAAGCCTTTGTTATAGTGTAAGAAGGATGATTCCGCCTTCATCTAAGTGTATTTCTAGTTCAGGCCTTCATATCGTCAATACAAGGCCAAGAAGGCTAACCAGGAAAAACTGCGAACCACGTTGATCAGAGCATGGTTGTTCGGTATAGTCAACTACATGGTTATACAAGAAAGGCCTAAACCACAACATATCAACAAATATTGTGCATATCAAAGCAAATCCAATTGCCCAGCCTAACACATTTTAAGTAGCATAAACCACCTAAAGTTTAACATATATAACAGATTTGAAACAGCAAGATGACTTTAAATAACTCTAGTGGTCAAGAATAAAGAAGGACAAATTACTGAAAGATTTTCTATCCAAAAAATGCAAAATAATCATATAAGTTATTACCTAGAAGAATCATAATCAGGAAACTCACCTTTTTTTATCTTTCTTTTTTCTTCTTGAAAAAAAAAAAAGCACAGAAGTTGAGGTAGAAATTTTGTTTGGTACCAATGCTTCTATTTTTTCACTTCAAAAATCATTGTGAGAATTTATGAAAGAAGTCACTTTTTTTTTAAGAAAGTCAGCCATACCCCCCAAGGTTTCCCCATCTCCCTCACCCTTCACGCCAACCCCAACAATACCTCTTCCATCCTCCACTAATGCGTTGTAAGCAATTCGCAGCTCAATCACACTAAGAGGACCTGCCCCAAGCTTTTCTCACCTCCAATACTAAAATTGCTGCCACCAGCAATAAAACAGAGAGGGTTATGACCTTTGGGCACGACACTAAGACAACCGATGGGTGCAGAACCATACTTAGCTAGGGTACAGCACCAGGCTGATGGAAGCAAGGTGGGAGACCTCCATGCCATTGCAACATAAGGATTGCTAGTCAAAAAGAGGATAAACAAACTTGCAAAGTAGAGCCATGGAACTTGCAAAGGCTTGCCAGAGGTTGGAGGAGGGGCTAATTTTCTGGTAATTTTGTTCATTTCTCTGCTTTCAAAGTAAAAAGATACTTTATTACACCAAACATGTTTTTTTTTTTTTTTGAAAAATTGAAAGAATACGTTTTAAAAAAAAAAAAAAATCTGCTTTCTGTTTTTAGAAACAAGAAAAATAAAAGTGAAAAAATACAACCTAAGTTTGCAGTCTTAACAACTTACCTTGACTGATTCAATGGCCAGTACACAAATACCGATACAAAGTGCAGATGAAGACCACATGCAAACTCATATTGTTGCAGCTTGCAACGGACATGCAACTCTACCAACTATGCATTTTTAACAGTGAGAACCAAACAGACCCTAAATTATTCAATAATTATGCAATAATTCAAAAACCTGCAGGACAGCACATGAAAGTATGAAACCACCTCGACTCATACAACTTTCAGCTAGCCTTGAGCATGAGAGAGGACAAAAGGGCGCCTAAAAATATGGCTAGAAGATAGAAGACAACTTTCACATCAAAGACAAATGGTAACAGCTTATATTTTCAACAACAAATAACTTGTGGCAATTGAAAATTGAAAACCAGTACATCCAACAAATCAACAAAATACAAAGAAAAATCATGTAAACTCTATCAAAAAGGAACTACATAATTTTCCAAATAATATACATAAATGTCATAAAGAAAGAGGATGATTTACAGTAATTGCCAACTACAATAAACCTCACAAGGGAACAGCACCATTTCAAAGAGAATATTTGGGGATATGACAGGGAAAAAGACAATTAATGTAAATAACTAACTTCAACAGTGCTGATTATGTTTAAACAAATAATACAACAATTCGATAACTCAAGGATGGATCCAATAAAAGCTGAAATTTTAAACTAGCAATAAAACAAAATAAAAAAGCCACAAATCATAAAGATTCATAAAGGAAACCATTTATCAGTAATGAGTAGTTGAATACCTTAGATGGTGTTGGAGAAAAGCCAGCATCAGTCTCTGCAACCACGATAAAAAAATACTGAATCTTATTAGGCAAACATCGATATCAACAAGAACGCGTTAAGAAGCTTCCACCAGAAGGCATCAATCTGATGACTTATCAGTCAGTAAAGTCACATTACCAACAAAGCATTTGACCCTCTTGCAGCATCTCTTCAACAGTTGTGCTTTATCTCCCTTTCTTTGTTTAGCTTCCATGAAAGGAAGTAGTTGCTGCAGAATAGGAAGATGCAGTTCTTAGGCAATAGGGCACACAAGTAAAATGATTATCATAGGTCAACAAATAATTTATGATTTACAATAAAACTGTCATTCATTTAAGTAATGAACATTTAGGAAGCCAACATAAGTCATCCCCAACAAACCACCTTAGCATTGAAAAAAGAAAATAAAAAAAAAAAGAAACTGGGTCAGAAGCATGCCTGGTGCCCTCACTCATTGTAATGGCATGACTGCAATTCCTCAAGGATCAGACTTAGAAAGACTACATTCTCCTTCAACCTCTTTCATCTTCCAAATGAAAGAATCCTAGGGGTAAATAATATAGTGGTGCCCAGTTTACTAGATTGGCTACTATTCAGTAATTCCACCTTGATAAAAGACAAGAATACCATTGTTGCTAAGTAAAAAATAGAATTTGAAATCAATGTACTGTTAGAAATTAGATTAACGTTCAGGAATTCAGATATAATAAAACTGAGTAATACAACCAGCTGAAAGGTTTTTGGCTTTTAGCTTGAACAGAAATTATCAAGACAAACTCCAAAAAGTTTGGCCTAAACAACAAACACAGAAAATCATCAAGATTGCAACTCAAAAAAGTATGACATATAGGAATGTGACTGGATTTCATACAGAAATTATGCTTCAAAGCAATGCTAAAAGTTAGCCAGATTCAGGGAAAATTTATTCAGTACCTGCTTTGTACGAGATTCAAGTCTACGTATAGATACAAAAGATAAAAAAGATAAAAAAGAGCATCTCACCCATCTAGCATCAGGAAGTAGACGACCAAGTCTACGTATAGATACACGACAGAAGTTTTCAAAGTTCTCTTTTATCCCATAACCATCTTCTTCAAGCTTTTCCAGAATTCTTTCGATGCTTTCTTTTCCCTGTGGAAGCACCACAAATTATGTATAATCATATAAAAAATGTCTCAACAGATATTAAATGCATGACATACCTCAACGATTGGAAAGTAAACACATTTCAACCGTGCATTGGCTTGTCGATAAACAACCGAGCCTACAAAAAATCAGAACATAAAAAATTCAGAGCTGACACCTACACAGATCATCAAGTTACAGTAGTCACTGCAGTATAACAAGACAATAAACATACCAGGGCTCTTGGATGGCATGTTTTCTTGATTTAGCACAAAATGCAATTGCAAAACAAAATCAGGACCATGACATGAATGCAGATTAGTGACTGCAACCTCCCCTCCTTGAACTTCAGCTAAATCAATGTCATTCACCTAGACAAAACAAAATATTATTTCCCACCAAGTGCATTAGAAAGTGCTGCATGGGAATGGACACCGGTGTCAAAAACTAACAAAAAAGAAAAGGAGAAGTGCAGAAAAACAATGAAAATTTACTTTAATTAAACTACATTTTTTTAATATTCAATACTGTAAACTAGAAAATACTAAAGATAATTTTTATTAAGAATTTTCATCATTTATATTATCTGAATAGTTCTTCAACACCATTAAGTTCTAAAATCTTAATGAGGATCAGTTCATGGTATAAAACACAATTTCAAACATCTGAAATTCTGAAGAATTATAACTTGCTTGATCCATACAGTAGTAAATTGGTGATGCTTCCATAGACCTTAAAAAGTGGTCATAAGTAAAATTGAGGATATATTAAACTGTTTGTTTAATATTTTTAATCATAATCAGTAGGATTGGCAACAAGAACGAGGACAAAAATATTAGCAATGCACAAAGAAAAAGGCCCCCGAATGATCGGAGTGGAGACGAGGGAAAACCAAAGAGATGGAGGGAGGTAGAAAGGAAGAGAGAGAGAGAGAGAGAGAGAGAGAGAGAGAGAGAGAGAGAGAGAGAAAGGACAATAGTGGATGTCATAGGGCCGCAAAGACTCTCGAATGACAACCCCCTCCTCCAAATAGAAAGTGCCGACTTCACTGAGCCGGCAAAAAAAATAAAATAAAATGTGATCGAAACAAGGGGACTGTCACCCTTGTTTCTATTCGAAGGAGAGAGAGAACATCCAAGGCCCTTCATGGGCCTCTTGTCTCCTTCCCTCCCCCCCCCCACCACCCCTCTTTCTTTCTCTTTTACTCTCCCTGTTTCTCCCTCATTCTGGTCATCTAAAGGCCTCCATAGCACTCGAGCAGCCACCGCTACCCTCCTCGCCCTCACCGCTACCCTCCTCGCCCTCGCTCTCTTCCTCTAGCAGGTTCTCGCTCCCCTACTCTTTCTACCATGTCAGGTAAAGCTTGACGTGGAATGGTATGGGGGCATACATAACCGTGCCACCGGCCAACCAATCTGAACCCTTGCTCTAAACACTACAAAATCATGCTCCTAATGGAAATTATGGAATGTCAGACATTTCTAAAGATTCGACACAACATTAGTCCAAAACACATTCAACCAAAGAGTTTGATACCTGTAAGTGCATCCACATTGTTCCTAACTTGCCAGTACAACTCTAGCATGGACTTTTCAAACTACAAACATGAGAACTGGTATCACTTAACATATACTCCAAAAATTTGAGATATTAAGAAACCCTTATTTGTTTCCCATTCTGCACCAATTTATTCGATGTAACATCATATATGTCATCAATGCATGCATCTTTAAAAAAGAAAAAGAAAAATGTGAATGATTATTACATTAGTACAAGACATTTTCAAGCAATGAAATTTAACAAATTAACTAGTCTTATTAGTTATATCTCAAAAGGGAGACAAACCAACCATATCCCATCAAATTAGCACTATTGACTGTCATGTTATAACGTTTATAATATATATATGCGTGTGTGTATTGATGCAGCCTATAGCGCGCAGCATTTCATTGAGAAGAGAGAAGAAGATACACGAAAATAGGGTAGAAGAAGCAAAGAGAACTCTCTTCTAAAGTTTTTAATTCAATAACTGAAGAAAACTGATTAGAATATTGACCTAAAGGCCTTATTTATAGATAAAAAAAACTCTAACAATCTTAAACAAGGACCCAAACTAAGAATCCTTATCAAGGTAGGAAAAGACTAAGAGAACAACTCGTGTAGGATCTTCCAACCTCCCATTGACCTGTCAAACAATTGAATTAGGCTCTAAAATAAGTTATAGCTCGTAGAGCTCGAAAAGAGCTTTCCGAATTAGTGTCATAATAGCGATTCTAACACCAAATGCGAAAGTTATGCCAATTTTAGTGTGACAGTATCAAATCCCCAACATTAGGTGCAATCAACCTGATTTCGTGCCCTTTCAAGCCTGGTCCATCAAATCCAAGTGTTGATGCGGAAATCCATTTCGAGGTCGGGTTGGCTGAAGTTGTGCGATGGCGGCAAGCCGACGACGACAGAGTGGAAGCGGCCGTACCTATAAGAGAAGCCCTCGATCGGAGTTGGCTCTGATGGGGACCCTCCAACGCTCAAGTCAATTTTTCATTCAACAGAAGGAAGAAGATGAGCGTTTGGGAAGGAAAAGTCTACGTACCTTGGGGTCCCTCTTTTTTTTCCTTTTATGGAAGGGTCTGGAGTTTGTTAGGATGAGTTGTGGATTGTTAGTCGTGGGAGAGCAATGGATTGTCAGAGATATTTTGTTTGCCCATTAGAATATTCGTAGAAATCATGTCAGATATTGTCCCCTTATGGCATGTAGGAAGGAAGTTGACAACCCGAAGCCTAGAATGGGTACTTCAGCCTTTTGATAACTTCAAATTTGGCCTAAAATAGAACCTCGGTCATAGCCTTCCGAAGATCTTCAATCAGCCTATATTGTGATTTAGGCCTTTATCCTTTGATGACCTCAAGCTTGGCCTAAAATAGGACCTCAACCACAACCTTCCGAAGGTTTTCAATCAACCTACATTATGACCAGGCCTTCATCCTTTGATGACTTCAAGCTCGGCCTGAAATAGGACCTTAGCCATGGCCTTTCGAAGACCTTCAATCAACCTTCTGAAGACCTTAGATTTCATCTTTTGATGATCTCAAACTTGGCCTGAAATAGGACCTCGGCCACAGTCTTCCGGAGACCTTCAATCAGCCTACATTGTGATCAGGCCTTTATTCTTTGATAATTTCAAGCTCGGCCTGAAATAGGACCTCGGCCACAACCTTTCGAAGACCTTCAATCAGCCTGTATTCTCATGTCTTCGGCAGGCATAAAAATCCCCCAACGATAGCTCCCCTACTTCCGAGTCCGAGCCTTGGTTTCGACAAAGGTAGTATACTAAATCGAACTTGCCGAAGACATGTCCTTCTTTGTCATTCAGACTAAGGATCTTCAGATTTCTTACTAAAATTGTTCAAAGGTCTTCAATTTTATTCTCGGCTTTTTGAGCTTAGATTTCTGCTGACCTCTGCTTTCTAAGATCAGATTTTTGAACATATTGACATTCCGAGTTCGGATTTCTGCAGACCTCTGCTTTCTAAGATCGGATTTCTGCACATGTTAACATTTTATGCTCGGATTTCTACAGATCTTTGTTTTTTAAGATCGGATTTCTGCACATATTGACATTCTGAGTTCAGATTTTTGCATATCTTTGCTTTCTAAGGTCGGATTTCTGCATATGTTAACATTTTAAGCTCGAATTTCTGCAGATCTTGATATTTAACCTCAAATTTAATAATCAAAGATCTTCACATCCCTCATAAGGATCTTTGTCCACGTCAGGACGAGGTCCTCCTCCCGTTCCTGATGTAGTTGGCTTTTATCCTTGTTAGGACGAGATCCTTCTGTTCCTAACAAGATTGTCAGAGCACAAAAAAGGCCGTTGAAAGGATCTCTCTTCTTTTTCTCCTATCTCAAATAATCGAAGATCTTCATCCACATCAGGACAAGATCCTCCTTCTGTTCCTAACATGGTTAGCTTGAACCCTTGTCAAGATGAGATTGTCCTCCGATTCTTAATGAGGTCATCGGGGCACGAAGGAGTCGTTGATAGGACCTCTCCCCTCCACCTATCTTAGATAATCGAAGGTCTTCATCCATGTCAGGATGAGGTTCTCCTCCTGTTCCTAACGGAGTTGGCCCTTTTTTGTTAGGACGAGGTCCTCCTATCCCTAACAAGGCTCAAGAGGCACTAGAAGATCGTTGAAAGGGCCTCTCCCCTTCTTCTGTCTTAAATAACTGGAGGTCTTCATCCGTGTTAGGACGAGATTCTCCTACTATTCCTAACACGGTTGGCCTTTACTTTGTCCTCCTATTGGGATGAGGTTCTTCTGTTCCCGACGAGATTGGCCTTCTTTTGTTAGAGCAAGATCCTCCTCCTATCCCTAACAAGGCTCAAGCAGCACAAAAGGATCGTTGAAAGGGCCTCTCCCCTCTTGTTTTAAATAACTAGAGATCTTCATCCATGTCAGGACAAGGTTCTACTCCTGTTCCTGACACGGTTGGCCTTTTTCTTGTCCTCTTATTAAGACGAGAATCTCCTCCTTTTCCTAACGGGATTGGTCTTCCTTTGTTAGGACAGGATCCTCCTCCTGTCCCTAACAAGGATCAAGAGGCACAAAAGAACCGTTGAAAGAGCATCTTCCCTCCTATCTTAAGTAACCGAAGGTCTTTATCCATGTCAGGATGAGGTTCTCCTTCTGTTCCTGACACGATTGGCATTTTTCTTGTCCTACTATCAGGACGAGATTCTCCTCCTATTCCTGACGAGGTTGGCCTTCCTTTGTTAGGACGAGATCCTCCTCCTATCTCTAACAAAGATCAAGAGGCATAAAAGGACCATTAAAAGAGCCTCTTCCCTCCTATCTTAAATAACCAGGTCTTCATCCATGTCAGGATAAGATTCTCCTCCTATTCCTGACACGGTTGGCCTTTTTCTTGTCTCCCTGTCAAGACGAGGTTCTCCTCCTATTCGTGACGGGATTGGCCTTCCATTATTAGGACGAGGTTCTCCCTCTGTCCCTAACAAGGATCAAGGGACATAAAAGGACCGTTGAAAGGGCCTCTCCCCTCCTCTTATCTTAAATAATCGAAGGTCTTCATCCATATCAGGACGAGATTCTCCTCCTGTTCCTGACATGGCCTTTTTCTTGTCCCCCCTATCAAGATGAGGTTCATCTCCTGTTCCTGATGCGGTTGGCTTTCTTTTGTTAGGACGAGGTCCTCCTCCTGTCCCTAACAAGGATCAAAAGGCATAAAAGGACCGTTGAAAGGACCTCCCCTCCTATCTTAAATAATCGAAGGTCTTCATCCATGTCAAGAAAAAGTCTTCCTATTCCTGACATGGTTGGCCTTCATCTTGTCCCCCTGTCAGAACGAGGTCCTTCCCCTGTTCCTGACGGGGTTGGCCTTTACCTTTTTTAGGACGAGGTCCTCCTCCTGTCCCTAATAAGGTCATAAAGACACAAAAGAGCCTCTCTCCTCCTATCTTAAATAATCGGAGGTCTACTTTGGTTGATATTCTTGTTAAGTCTGCTTCCTTGGCCTTGACTTTTTCTTGACTTAAATTTGGGTTTGGTAGTTCCGCCTTGATCGTGATTTTGACTTTGGCTCGACTGTGATTTTAACTTCAACTTATCCTTAATTCTGACATTGGCTTGGTCTTGAATCTGACCTCAACTTGGCTTAGGCTTTAACCTCAGATTGGTTTGAGTTATAACTTTAGCTTCAACCTTTGACTTTAGCTTCAGCCTTAGCTTCTTGAACTTAGTCTTGATTAACTTTAGGTGCAGCCTTGATTTTGGTGTCTTATGGCCCTACGAGAAGAAGAAAAAAGATAATGGACAGAAGTTTAAAAGTCTCTTACCATAAGTTCTCCATTTGGGAGACCTTGAGTTCTATTTGACTATCCCGGTTCAGATCAGATTTTGTCTTTTTCTTCTTTTTCTTCTTTTTTTGTATTAACTTGGCTTCGAGTGAAATTCATGGGGCCAAGTGTGAAGATTGTAGCCTTTTTACAAGTGGTTCTGAGGTTGCTCTAAGTCAGTTTTGGTGCTGTTTAATACGAGATGTGCACGGGTGAACTTCGGAAAAGGTTGAACGGACACATGTGCGAGGGACTTCAACGGTGTTTGGAGTGCATGGACCCTGCAAGAACCTCGAGAGCCGCTTGGTGGCAGGTTCAGCCGCTCCAGAGGCGGACAGACCTCGACGCCGTCACGGCAAGTTCGTCCACATCCAGGCACATAGGGGAGAGGGTCAGCCAGCTGGCCTCTTCTTCTCTTCTAATTCTTTCTTTTTTTTTTGCAAACTCGACTTCGACGGATAAAATTCACAGCCATGTACGGAGATTGTGGCCTTTTGCTGGTGGATTTGGGCGGTGGATTTGGGCTTCGGCGTGTTAGGGACCTCGACCATGCTGAGGGTGCATGGATCTTAGCAAAGAAGCGAAGTCAGCCGTTGCGAGCCCACAGCTGCCAATGATGAAGAGTGAGGAGCAGGTCGGTGCCATCGCGCGCAAGAGAGGAGCTCGATCTCGAGGACCTCGACCGCAGAGGTGGGTGAAGGTGCAAATTTGGACGTGCGATCAGTCGAACTTGGGCATGTGGGGGAAGAAGGCCGACGTCGTCCCTTTGAACAGTTCTGGCCACCGCTCGAAGTCGTGAGGAAGGAGATTGGCGCACGAGGAGATCGATCGGAGAGGCGCCATGGGTTGCGAGAGAGGGAAGTTCAGCTAGAGTCACCACGGATTGTCTGAAAGCAGAGGGAAGATCGACCGAAGAAGTCGCGATGCGCAGGGGAGGAAGGAGACGAGACACGCGAGAGAGAAGCTCAGCCGTAGGGGTGCCGGCTTTTCCTTTTACTTTTTTTTTTGGAAGAGGTCGGGGCCACCTGAGCTCGCGACGGAGGACCTTACCGCGGGGATCGCAAGGGAGATTGGCCGAAGGGGCACCGCAGGTTGCGTCTAGAAGCACATGGAAGGAGCTTGGGTGTGGCTGGGAGAGTACGGGGAGGAGATCGAAAGGGTCGCCGTGAGTCGCACCTAGGAGCGAAAAGATGGGAGGGGTCACCGTATAAAGGAGATCGGCCGCCTCGCTCGACGTGCAGAAGGAAGAAGATCGGCCGCAATGCTTGGCGCGTGGAAGGAAGATCGGCAGCGGACCTGGAGGCCGAACGCGCACCGACTGGAGAAAGGCCTGTGGATGCCGACCTCTCCCCATCCTCTTCTATTTCTTGCAATAGAACCAACAAAAGAAGCCTGTGCCATCTGTTGGAGGGGCATCGTGGTGGGTTCGGTCGCGCCTAGGTGCGCGAGGGAGGGGAACATCGAAGGGGCGTGCTCGAATGCGTGGGAGAGGGAAGATCGGCCGAAATCATCACACGGGGGAGAGAGAAGTTCGACCAGGCGAGCGGGTAGAGGGAAATCGATCGGAACCATAGTAAATCACGCCTGGTAACGAGGAGATCGGCCAGAGGAGCTTGAGCGTGGGCTAGGTGGAGGCCGACCGGACGTGCGACAGGCACAGGAAGGGCCGGCCGAACGTCGACAGGAGGCACAGGGGCTAGGGCGAGGACCGCAAATGCCGACCCCGCCCCTCTTTCTCCTTCCTCTATTTCTTTTTTCATTCATTTTCTTTTTTCTTTTATTTTTGAGACGGGAACTGAACACCCCTTTCTCTTTTTTTTTTTTTTTTGATGAGGATCACCATCAACAATCGAGTTTAATCGATCGTTGGGATAGAGATTGATAAGTATTTGAACCATATTATGTGATTTGTTGCCGCTACCCTTCCCTGGATACTTTCAACCATAAACATATCAAAAATTAGTCAAGTAGCTCAACTTTAGAGAAATCCAACTTTAAATATAGGATAAATTGACGATCCTAAATGATTTTTGATGGTAAAAGAACTACTTTAATTACAATCATGCTTTTGAGTCCCTCAAGAGAATCTCCCGTATCCCTGCAAATCATTACTATATTATAGTTACCGCCTTAGTTATAACCAAGATATGATAAATGTTGAGGTATCCTTGTCCGCCCTCTATAAGTCGAAGTCTGAGCAAATTTGCTGATAGCTTTGAAGTGAGAACAACCATATGCAATTGTAGATAGTAGAACCAGGTGGTGCACAACAGTAGCTAAATTTTGGAACCTATATATTTTATTAACAGAGCAACGTATGAAAAGCAATAAATGGTTGCAGCAGTATCTAAGAAAATGGCACATCCTTGCACGACATAATTGAAGAACTAGGCACAAAGTCGAAGAACAAGGCAATTGCATTTGAATGAATAATAATAGCTAGAGCATACGAGAGAAGGTAATTGAAGCAAGGAAATAACATTCATTTTAGCTCTAAATAGAAATTAGTCCAGCCAATAAGAAGCCTTTGTTCATGGATCTGACAATAGCTTATTTGAGATAGGACAACCTTAGCTTAAAGAACGTAGCTCTAATCTGACCCAAATAGGTAAAATTTATGACCTATGGGAGTAATGAACAAAAATAATATCTTGATCCTACCATAACAACTGGTGGCCTAAACCCATCAGTATGATTGTTAAAGTAATAAGAGCACGCTGCTTTATTAGATGAATTCACAAATAAAACAGCTTGTAGTAGGAAAAAGGTATCCAAATGAAGATGCAATAAGTATAACACATAGGTTCATGCCAAAGTAACCATCGACCTAGGAAAGCCTCTCTTCGCTCTCCTCTAATTTTTTTCATAATACCCTTCCATTTTTAATCTCTCCCAAGACCTCAGCCTCTCCAATTCATTTTGGATCTCAGGGGTTTCCTTTATTTTGCCCAATATATTGGAGTGCAAATGAAGATCTCCCTTCTGAAGTTTGATTCTATCTAGAACTCAAGAGAGTGGATGATAAATCAGGAATATAATATGACTAAATAATTTGCATGATTATATTTCTTATCTGGATCTTATGGCTCTTTGTTGATCCAAATCATCCTTGTCATCGTCTCCTTCCTTGCTTAAGCTTTTCTCTCCGATTGAAATTTTTTCTTCATCTAGAGCCCTCCAGTTTGAGCCAAAATAGGATATGTTGAAGATGAATGCTGAATCTCGTCGGCATTGGAGCAACGCAACGGAGCTTCTCTCATTGGATGCTTATTTCTTCCAATAAACAAGCTCAAATGATCCCTTCCTCTAGCACCATCTGTTGATGCAGAAATCCATCTCGAGGTCGGGTTGGGTAGAGTTGTGTGATAGCGGCAAGCTAGCAGCGATGGAGTGGAGGCGATCGTACCTGCAAGAGAATTCCTCGACTGGAGTTTGCTCCAGCAGGGAGACACTCAATTCAATTTTTCATTCAACAGAAGAAAGAAGATGAGCGTTTGGGAGAGAAAAGTCTGCGTACCTTAGGATCCCTCTTTTTTTCTTTTATAGAAGGGTCTGGAGTTTGTTAGGATGGGTTGTGGATTGTTAGTCATGGGAGAGCAGTGGGTTGTCGGAGATATTTTGTTTGTCCACTAGAATATTTTCAGAAATTGTGTTAGGTATTATCCCCTCATGGCATGTAGGGGGGAAGTTGACAACCCGAAGCCTAGAATGGGGACTTCAACCTTTTGATTATTTCAAGTTCGGCTTGAAATAGGACCTCGGCCACAGCCTTCTGAAGACCTTCAATCAACCTATATTGTGATCCAAACCTTCATCCTTTGATGACCTCAAGCTCGGCCTGAAATAGGATCTCAGCCACAGCCTCCCGAAGACCTTCAATCAACCTACATTGTGACCAGGCCTCCATCCTTTGATGACTTCAAGCTCGGCCTAAAATAGGATCTTGACTATGGCCTTTCGAAGACCTTCAATCAACCTTCCGAAGACCTTAGCTTCCATCTTTTGATGATCTCAAGCTCGACCTGAAATAGGACCTCGACCACAGCCTTTCGGAGATCTTCAATCAGCCTACATTGTGACCAGGCCTTTATCCTTTGATGACTTCAAGCTCGGCCTGAAATAGTACGTCGGCCACGGCCTTTCAAAGACCTTCAATCAGTCTGTATTCTCATGTCTTCGGCAGGCATAAAAGTCCCACAACACCAAGTATCTGGCCACAATGACATCTGCATCATATATGTGTGTGTGTATGTATGTATGTATGTGTGTATATATATATATGCATGTGTATGTATATCTATATCTATATCTATATGTGATGAGGCCTATTAACAAAACACTTGAATGGCAACATTTCAACACCTATACACACTTCTGTAAAAGGATATAATAAGGTAATTCCTCCTGTAGACCATCAAAAAAGGACTTGAACTTAAGAATCCATCTCCTCTTGTCCATACCGTATTCTCTCCTACGCCTATCCATTGCCTCATATCTCCTATGACTTAGTAGAGAAACCACTGCTATTGCATTTGACAACATTTTCAAAATTTAGCTCTAGAAGACACTCCGACTGAGTTCCATGGCATTTCTTAATTCAGCCATGTTGACAAGGAGAGAATGGTGGCTGACGAGCGCATGAAAACTATAAGCACATCACTAGAGTGGAGTGTCAAGCTTATTGCATGCAATTCTACCAAGTTTACTTATCTACCAAGCATCAATATGAATATATTATTCAGTTTAATCATTGCTTTTTAAACTTCAATATGTTGATCTTTAGAACCTTTCCATTAGGATTAGTCAAAAAATTTTAGGAGGCATTCCCTAAACAATTTAAACATCCATGCAAGTGTCACATTAAAAAGCACTAACATTATTTATAAAATAAAAGACACTGGTGTTAATTATAAAGAACATCTGATACCAAGAATAGACCCCCAAACCTGGAATTCGATAGGCATGGTCGTTTTTCTTGAGGTGTGCTCTTCATCACACTACACCAAAATAAAAATATGCAGTTTACATGATGGGCAATCTTATTATAAAACATAGCTCATTAACTACAAAACCAAAAAATAAAAAACATCCTTCAAATTAATCAAATGAAAAATCAGCAAAAAAAATTTCTCACAGCATAAATAACCAGTCATTGAATAAGTAATTTCCTCACACGGTATATAAGAGATTGTGTAATTCAAGAATGAGATTGAGAAGCAATATATGTTTTGGGTGGGATCTAGTTGAAACTAAAACATATACATGGTTAGCCTGTACCTCCTTCGGTCATGTAAGATTTATATCATTTTATATTAACAAGAGCTCAATACAATTCTAGGTTAAATAAACCCTAGTAACTCCCAATTGCTAGAAAAATTAAAAGTTAAAAACCGTGCCTAGCTGGCATACAAAGAAGGCTGGATCCCCCATGGATTGACATATGGTACTTCTTAAAATAATTGGGCAAAATCTTTTAGTTTAGCTTCCAAAAGGACCAAAAAAGTAGAATGACTGTTGTTAGAAATAAAAGTGCATATTTGTCCATTTTTCTAATTAAAAAGTCAAAGCTTGATAAGAGTCACTATCAATCACAATTCCGTTGACACATTCTGCACAACTTAATTTGTGCATACAAGTAGCAAATAAAGATATAATAAATTGCATTAATTTTGGGAAAAAAGCATTCTCACCTATAGATTAAGAAGATGAAGAACATAGTTTAAAGAAGAATGAAAAATGTCAGGAAAAAGCAAATCTCAAGAGATCACATGGAGTGAAAAGTCTAGAAGTTGGTACACCGATTCCAAAAAGCTTCAAACCAAGACCACTGCACTGGGTGATTTTCAAAATTTATGAACACAGAGGAGCAATCAGAAATTATAGGCTCAAATATCAGCTTCATTTGGTTTGGGCTTCCACCACAACCTCAAAGCCAAAAAACTCACCCTAGCCACCTTCTTTTCTCTTAGAAAGAAAGAGGCAAAATGCACACACGCGCGCGCACGCGCGCGCGCACACACACACACACAGAGGGACCCTAGACTTTTACATATTAAGTACAACAGAATGAGTAAAGGTATCGCATACCATATAATGTCTAGCTTGCCGAAAGCAGGAGGTTAGGGTAAATGAATCTACTTTAGAAAAAATAATTAAATAAAATAAAAAGAATAAGAAAATGCTTCAGAAGCTGGTTCCAAAACAGGTACACCACACTAAGTAGAAGATTCTGGCTGCCAGGCATCAAACTGGTATCACCATGGTGAAGAGCTGAATACCTCTATGTCATTCACACTTATCCATGTTAGTAATAACATATCTTCTGTGTCATATGCCAATGCATGTGATCAGCACGGAATACATCATGTTGCACAAGCTCATAATTAGCACCGCTGTACAGGTGCACCATGCCAGTACACCTATCCATAGTATAGAAAACCAGAGATCACCGAAATAATGTAAGCAGCAGAAAATGATTTTTGTTCTCTTTTTTTTTTTTTGTTTCATTTGCTGACCAAAAAAAAGAGGGAGAAAAGGTTTATTGACACATAATCATCACAATTATCATCGACATTCTGTTACAGAGAAACGAAACAGGCTTTGCAAATCTTGTCCAGATATTAGAGGTAATACCAGTTAATAGAGAAAATGAAGAGTGGATATGTGTGATACATATTGCAGTTTGATCAAATTCAATGATATGTGTGACAAAAGCTCTCTCCCATTTGATGATCACATTTTCCACTCAGACCCTCTCAAGTATGATGCGACAAGTATCCACACAACACCCTCCTAGCAGAGAGCTTTGACTCCTTCATGTGGACATTAAACAGATCATAATGGCAAACTATAGTGGTTAATGGCATCCATACTAAATCATGGTTCACCGATCCATATCCCGAAATGGATGGATTGGAGTGTTCCGAGCCATACCGGCCGCAAACCAAGACAATTCGGCCTTCTAAATCAGAACAGCGGATGAAGGAGAGGGAAAGAGAGGAAGAGGAAGAGGAAGAGGAAGAGGAAGAGAGAGAGAGAGAGAGAGAGAGAGAGAGAGAGAGGGGACGATGCTGCCTAAGAGCCGGTAGACCAAAGGCCATAGAGGCTTCCATAGCTCAATATCGCCCGATAGGGCATTCAATCGAGAGCAATACAGAGAGAGAGAGAGGGGGGGAGCGAGGGTACCAGAGGGAGGTGCAACTGGCGGAGACACCACCGTGACCACTAGACGGTGGAAAAGGTGGACGCAGAGTTGCAGCCGCGCAACTGGCGGAGACACCACCGTGGCCACTAGATGGTGGAAAAGGTGGACGTAGAGTTGCAGCCGCGCAACAAGGACCCCCATTCATTGCATTTTTTTAAAAAAATAATAATGAATAGTGAAGCCGGCAAACCCATTGCTCACTTCACTATGGTCATGATTTCATAAAAAAGATTCTGTGAAACAAAGACAATCGCCCCTATTTCACGCCCATGGTACTGTGGGCCACGATTTCACCAACTGACGGCCTCTCCAACGACTTTCCATCCCTCCTTTTCTTTCCCTCCATCCCTCTCTCTCTCGACCATGATTTGGCGGAGGAAGCAAAGGACTTGGCAGTCCTTTGAGTGAATCCGCAACCCGCCTGTGGCCACCACCGACGGATCCTTCGACCACCCTCTCCCTCCCTTCCCCTTCTCCCTCCCCTCTTTCTTTCTCTATTTTGGTTCCTTTCTTCACTTCCATGTCAATTCGTGCCAATCCGATCTGGTATCCGGTACGGATCCGTACCAACTCATACCGCCAATCGGTCGGCATGGGTCCCAATACCGATTCTATGGACCTTGCTAAGCATATTTCAGAAGATGATCAAAAATATATAAAAACTTGCAAAAACAAACCATAGATACATAAAAGAAACAATACAATAACACATCCACAAAAATAACAACAATAATGCCATATATACCAACATAAATGCCTTATAAATATAAAGGCATGCCTCACCAGAATAATTAAATTTTCCAAAAATGTTCTTGTGAATATTATTTCTAGAAATTAGGTTGCATTATGCTCAAAAGCACTAGTAGATGGTAGTAGTTCAAAAGAAAATTCTAAGTCAAAACAATAATTAAGTTGGAGTCTATACAAGAATGACATCAGACCAGCACCCACTGACAGCTTTTAGAATTTAGACACTAACAGTTCTTGCACGACCATCCATGCAATGCTCATTCAAGACAAAATTTAACTAAAAGATCAAAAGAGCAATTGACATCTAACAGGTCTGACAATTGTTACTTTTAACTTTGAAGTATATGTCCAAAAAAAAAAAAAACATCACCATACATAACAGTGAGAAACAAGAAACATTTTAAGGAAAATGAACAATATCCATATGTCATGGGATTTTTTGATTTGCCTTAAAAAATAACATGTAGCTGGAAACTAGGATCAAGGGAAAGACCTGGATGTATGGAAAGTAGATATCCTTTAGAAAACATTGAAGTTTAAACATCTCTGAGAACCTAATCTTTAGATCTTGGATTTCAACCTGCCAAAATAATCCATGACTGAAGTCTACAAACCAAGCAAACAAGGAGAACACATCAAGCAAAATATAAGCTTTGTCTTGAATTGCCCCAAAAATAGAAAACATACCACCCAATTATATACAAAATCATGTGCAATTTACAGACTTAAGAACTACAGCACCTTACATCAAAATTTTATAGTCAAAGAGATTAAAATGATAATTCAATGCTAGAAATTAAATTAAGTAGTAATAAACAGTGGACTCGTTGCAAACCAAACGCTGCAAGAAGTGCAACAGGTAAACTAAATCTTTATGGCATCATAATAGTAGATTTTCTAAATATACTTGATTATAACTCAGAATCTCTTTCAACTTTCACTTCATGCACACACCTAGCTCATATCAAACCTTATTTGCACCATTAACACATTAAACAAAGTTCACTAAAATGATTCATTTAAATTACAGCAAGCAGCTCCCTTAACAATATCAACTAGCTTATTGATTGTATTGCCTATCTTGGTTATACCAGTATATTGGTCATCAAGACAGTAGCTATCAAGATTAGTTAGGCGCCTGCTTAACATTCTCTTGTACTCGAGCTTTAAAAAAATCACTTAAACAGTTAAACAGTCAAGCAAAATTTGCAAATAACAATCAATCTAGCATGAGAACAACAAATAAAGTTACTAAGTTAAAAAAAAAAAAATGAGGTATACCATTGTTAACTAAACTCAGGTGCTATATCATTGCCAGTTTTACAGAAATTTATTTTAGAAACATCCTAATTTTGTAAAAATATGAGTTGCTAAGATATATTTTAACAGATTTGTTGATCGGCAAGAGAAACTGATATTGGATGAGAGACTTGAAAGAACAATCTATATACCGGTTCCTTAGACCCGGGGAGCCTGTTTTGAGAAAAGCAGGCAACCACACGTGTTTCATGAAACTTGTTTTTTTTCATCTTGTTAGATACCAAGATTTACTAAAACCATCAAATAAATCTTTTCCAAACAGCTGATTTCATAAAATTAAAAAATTTAATTTTAGATAATATAATTTTACCAAAACTGTCTGCGCCTCAGAGTTAGAGGTGAAAAGATAAAATTAAGCAAGCAAAGAATGAAAGATTGTGGTGATCATGAGAAAGAAGAATGGGAAAGTTTTGAATGGACTTTGCATATATTCAAAAAAATATACCAGTCACACGGTTCTTAGATCAACTGCAAGATATGTTCTGTACAGCTAATATTCAAGTGGACCTTTAAAGGGTTAAACAGAAAAACTTAACATTTGACATTCTGAAACATACGACATTATAAACCTTCAAAATCTTTGATATTTTATATTTAATCTAGAAAACAAATAATGTTAGCTCATCTCTATTGTAATTATAAATAGTCTCCATCCCTATCATAAATTTTCTTCAATTCTTTCATCAACTTAACCATAGGTTACAAAATATATATATATATATATTATAAAAATCTATCATCAATTGAGAGATCATAAAACATAAACAGTCATAATGACAACAATGAATCCCCATTCAGTTTATATGGTGTCAGCTTCATGAATTAATAAACTGCATTCAAATCCTTTTAGATGTCACATCATCTGTCAATGCTTGCTTCTAGAATCTCCCAATAGCTATCATCTAGATTGCTTAAAGTCTTCATCTGCTAAATTTGAACATTTAATTCCTCTTTCTTAATCATTTCACAAAATGATTCCTTAAACAGATCTTACCAAAGCACTCTCATATCCCCACTCATGCCCAACTAAATCACCCATACCGCCTATAATTTAATTTCCAGCACATTATTGACACAAATATCATATATAATTATGTTAACGTAAAAGTATATAGAAACCCACACATCTTTGAATAAAACAAACAAACTTATCAGAGCCTCTTCAACTATATCAAGTGACTTCAGGAATGGAAATTATACATATCAACCTCATATCCCAGAAATCTTAGCGATACCTTCCTTTTCCACATCTCACACTCCTATTTCAGCATCTGTTTAGGTCTCTTCTATTCTCTAGATCCTCTTCCATTCTCTAGCACCTACACTTGTTCCCATTGCAACATTGCCACGATTATTTTTTCAAAAGAGGACATCTCATGTGTTATGTTATCTCTATTATGCTTATATTATATTAAAGGATTACAAAATTGAACATTGATAGCAAACATAGCCCATACCAGATGACTTGTGACTGATTGGAAAAGCCAATCTCAGATAATTATGATAAAGCCTGTAATAACAGTTACCTTTTTTAGTTCTAAGCAAGATTTCAAAAACCACTAGAATGGGACGATGAGGCCACCAGCCAGCAGGTTTCCAGCACCAGTACACAATGTATCGATACAGGATGCAGTCCCATACTGTATCAGAACAGGATGAAAACTGTCTCATACCGTGTGTCAGTACATGCTACAGGTCCATTGAGGAAATAAACAGTATGAGGTCAGCCTATCATCTTTTCAAAATTTAATTGTGATGCAAGTTGAATGTAGCTGCTGTTCGAAAATATGATGAATGTCAAAAGAATCATTCAGACTTTAAGCATTTTGCACTCAATAGCATTTTCCATTTTAATTTTTCCTTGCTTGATATATGTCTTTGTTCAATTATTTGTGAGCTGTGGGCTTCTCATATTCTGCTTGAAAGAGTAACCTTTGCCCTATGTATTTTAAAAATTGGGACTTCAGCACTTTGCTTTGGTCAAATTTCACCCAATCCATCCATTTTTTTTGTTCAATTAAATACTCTTCTCCAATATTTTATAGGTAATATTCTCATATTTCATATCAAAAGTTCTTTCCTTTCCATACTTAAATTACTCGATCGATCTCTTTTACCTTCTTCAGATACACCATTTCACTCTAACCTTAGCTCTGAAAAATCTTTCTTCGACATAATCATCCACACATGCATAACATGTCCAAACCTTGTGAGATGGGTTTACATTGTCTAAATCTCAGTTTCTGCAACTTCTAAGCCTGCTTCAGTCATTATATAAACTATTTTTGTTTTTTTCACATGTCCACCTTACAGACTCATCTCAGATAAAAACTTACAATTATACACTCATTAAAGTTTCACTGTTACATTAATTATCCAACAAGATAAAATTATATGCTTAAGTTGTAGGTTTGTCTTTTAATTCTAAAATGAAATCAGATGACTGCATAAAAATTCATATAATCCTCTACAGCCCACCAACTCTGTTTTCCACCTATTTCAGGCTCCATCAAAACAAGTTGTTTTGCATATCTGGTAGTCTAATTTTAATCACCCTCAGCTCCAAACTTAAATGAACTAAACTAGCAACAAAGCATTCAGTTTTAGTCCACCTACCACCAAATATTCACAGAATGTCCTATAATATCTAAACATTTATGAATAAACCATCACAAACAGCTTTTCATCGACTTCTTCCCCATTGCTCCCAAACATCATATTATCTTTTTTCTTCTAATTCCATCCTACCAGCCTTTAGTGGACAACAACATCGCCAAACATCTGTCATGCACATGACAGATCATTAGTTCTTAAGGCACAAATTTCTCAACCACACAACTCAAGCAACCAATATAACTGTTCCGTGAAATTACCAAACTGCCACAATAAATCAATCTGCACTGCACATGCATATCTACAATCTCATTCAAAAACTCAGCTAAACCACGCAAAAATAATAATAATAATACTAAAGAAAAAAAAGATGCACATAAAAATGATGTTGCAAAAACAGGGAGCATAACAGTTCAAGAATATTTGAAGACAATAAAGACCATGGAGGATTTGAGGTTCCAAGTATTACTCAAAAATGTGTTTCCACTTTCAACCTATGAAATTTCATAAAATCATATATAACAGAGACTTTGATAAGTTGGAATGCAGTTTTTTGAGAGGTAAATTTTAGATGGTTGTGGCTTTCAATTCATTTTGCAGAATAATTTACTAATTTTATCAACCGCTTGATAAAATTCCAATTTTACCATAAAAAAATGGAAGTAGAAAAAAGAAACCCAGAAGAGTGACAGGCATCTGTCACTAAAAGTTACCCACCATATGCATATGCATATTTTCTCCATGATTTTTAAGCTTTATCTACACATGATACAACCATTCAAAGAACAATATAAAATAATAGACACAGACTTCAGAAACTAATTCTAATTCCCAAGAACCAAAACCTTAGTGGCTCGTATAGCAGCTGCAGTGTATTTATGTATGAACTTGATCACACTACTTTAATCGAAACTAAAGATATCTACAGCTACCGCTGGTGCTTACATTCTTGTAGTCATTACCATATGGCTAGAGAGTGTACCCATCTAGGGTACAAACTGAATAAACGAAAACAAATTCCAGAAGGATACCCGGGTAAAGCTTCCATGTGGTGATATTTTGATTTCCTCCTCCAAAGGATCCCTAATACCACCATCAGTCTGCATACAATGATGCAATTAAGACATAGAAAAGCAGCAAATAATTGATAAAATAATCACATATGATCTTAGAATAACATTTTACCCTCCAAATACATTTACGAGTAGATTTGTTTAGCAAAGCATCTCTTGAAAGATGAAGGGTATACACTTTCTTTGACTCTTTAGTCTTCGAAGAAACAAAAGCATGCCTGTGAATTTAGTCACCACATGGATGTACCAAGAAAATGAATCTGGGGCATATAATAGTTGAAAGGTGCATGATTTGAAATAACAAACAAATAACAATCCAATACCTTCCCAAATGCATCGAAGCAATCGGCCCGCCATAACCAAACATACCGAAGAAAGGCTGCACATACACCAAGATATAGGATCAAGTACATCAAAGGGATTTTTTGGGCCTTGATAGGCATTCTCATGATATTGGTATGGTAGAAAAAATAGATATATTTTCCATTCTAGAACTTTTAAGATTTATCCTCAATAATCCAAAGCTTTGTTAAATTATATAAAGATATACAAAATCCAGCAAAAAAATAAATAAATAAAATTACAAAAAGACCACATGATGAACCACAGTAATAAATTAAAAACCATTACTTTAATGTATCTAATGAAAAGAGCCCCTAGAGATTGATCCTAACCGTGCGCAAAACTGTTCATTGATTTCATCTCTAAATAAATAAAGGACACGGCGTTGGTAACATGAAAACAACATAGATTGCCTGTCCCTAAACACATTCACTATTTTGTCTCACAACCGAGTCAATGAAATAACCACTGAGTTCAAAAAATATAACAGCCGCATATCGTGGCTTGCGGACTAAAAGGCAAGAATACTAATTTTAGTTATCTAAGTGCCCTTTACAAGGATAAACTAACGGTAAATTAAAGTTGATATATCTCTCTATTTATCGAACCAAATTGTAGAAAAAGTTAAGAACATCAGGCACTGTGTAGGGGAATACTACCAAGGAATAACTCGCTATAGAAAATATGGATCATATTGACAGGTATAGTAAAACAATGTCATGAGCATTCAAGGGCTACCATCAAATATGGGGCTTTTCCACCAATAGCCATTTGCCTAGATGGCCTGTGATTGGATGAACCCATCCTTCCCCTGCATGAGGGTCAAAAATTAATAAGAAAATGGCACTGAACTCCAAAATATTTAAAAAACCAAAGTAATAAGAATTAAAAAAAAAAGAGTACAACATTTTGGTAGTTAGCGATAGATTATGGTAACTAATTAGACTAACCAATAAACATTTTTATGCAGTCTAACCAACAATAAGAGTTAAATGATGTTTAAAAGATGTCTCTTAGAAAAGCCAAATGTTATCATATTGTGACAAAATTTAGTTCCACCTCTTACAGATTTTCTCTGAATCTCGAACATGTAAATAGTTAAGACACGGCACAAATATACACAAGGTCAGACTGTAAGTAGCCAACTTCGAGGAACAAATCAAAAGAAATTGACAAACAAAATAATTCCAGATATTAACCTGAATATAGATATAAATGGGCACTAAACTTAGTAAGAGCGAATATGCATAAGGCCTGCATGCATCAAATATAAACTTGAGACCATATTTTATTATTCTTGTAATAGAACAGAGTTTGTTGGCATCAAAAAATAACCACAGTCATAAGACCTTATCGCAATCAAAGACGAGAGACATTAGCAATGTTGCAGACATCGCAACAAAAAGTTAGTCCAAGATAATGACAAAAATCTAACTCAATTGCCATAAACTGTTTCAAACCAAATTCATCACCTTCCCAAAAGTGCAGTTTAGGTTCTCAATTTTTTTAAAAAAAGGGAAAGCAGGAAAATGAAATGTGAGGTTATTTCAAGAAAAATAATAAGACTATTAAACCCCTAGATGGCTTCTCTCATGTTTATGTAGAAGGATTCTTTCTCCTCATTCAAGTTGACATTAAAATCAGAATCCAATTGTAAGTTGACTGTGTCAGATCTTTCAGGCTCAGCAATCCTTGTGTCAGAAACAGAAAACAAGTCAGACCCAGATTCTTAGTCCCACAGGCAGATATCAAACAATTTTTTGGTTCAGTTAAAATATGATAGTAATTCTTTTATTCTAGAATAGATAAACTACACCAAGTAATGTCAAAACAACCTCTAACTTTTGTATACCTAACTTTAACTAAGGATTGATGGTAAAATCCCAACACTATAGATATAGCAAAAGATGAATAATCACAATCAAAAATGAATCAAGTCAAAATTACTGCAACAATATGTACTGCATGCTCAATATGCACTGCAACAACATACCACTTTGATATAGAGTTTTCATCGCTACCATCCATTCCAGGGCCACTATCAAAAATTACAATCTTCTGTTCATTGATCATTACACTGCATAATAATTGAAGAGAAATTATTGCAACATATTCCTACAGCATTTTGTGGATCAAATTAACAGCAAATAATATTGCAAATTAATAATTAGCAGAAAAAGTTCATATAGTAAAAAGCAAAAAAAGACATGCACAAAGAAATTATTAAAAAGATTAACATGGGAAATCCAGATCATAGATTTAGTGTTTGCTTTGGAGGGGAAAAAAACAGAAGATACCAATGCAAAAATGTGGATGCAAGGGATATACATCCCCCGATTATTAAGAAGAAGAGAGAAAACAAGCCCATTAGGAAAACTATAGGAATAATTTAGTTGTTGGATTGAATTCCGATGTCACCAAGTGACGCACATGTTATAGCTCTTTTTTGGGCGTATGTGCACATCACGCATCCAACCAACTCGAAACTTTAGGGGGAAAAAAAGGTAAAATCCTTAATCTACCTGCTTCATCTCTACAAATTCAGCCCTTAAAGAAAAATCTCCCATGGTCCCACCTTTTATGAGCATCTACATTTCCCATTAGAAATCAGCAGCATACATTATACACAATCATAAACATCCGTCTACAAGTATTCATTTCATAGTAGAAACTCATCAAGATGGACCAAAAAGGAGGATTAGCATTATAAGCTATTCTTCCACAATAATCTCATGTCAATGTTCATTGGCTAAAAATTCTAACCCAAATATTCCAGAATATTATTTTTGTCCATATGATGAATTTAGAGAGCTACCACAAACTGGACATTTTAATTTACATTCTTCATAAATTGTTACGAATAGAAGTTTTTGACATCTGATCTTTGTAGGTTACTTTTTAGAAAATCCACAGTTAGACAATGTTTGATTGTTGAATGAGTTCAACTATCCTTAATCCACTTCAATCAAAGTAAAATATTTCACCCTACAAGGTGGAGTAGTTTACTGAGGGTTCAAAGAAAGATATCAGCTTTATAAAAATACCCACTTTTACCCTCAGAAAAAATGGATTGCTAAATGTGCTTGGCAAGAATGGCTGGAACAAGGAAGGTAACGTGTGGTCTTATTCCATCTTAACACTGAATAATACATGCAGCATTAAATGGTCTTCACATCATGATGAAGTCATCTTTTATGTCTTTTCTTCTTCCTCCTTCTAAAGAAACTATAACATGCTCAGCAAAAATAATAAACCACATATATCACTTCTCCCTGCATGCACATCATAATGACATCGAACTGCAAAAAAAAAAAATCAGAAAAGGCTGGGAGAAGCTATTTCAAGTAAAGCTACTTTTCTTGAAGGAAAAGGAACAAAAGGTATTTGTTTACATAAGTGAACTTCTAAAACAGGATAAAAAGATTTTGCAGTTGCATATTGTGACTTGACTCTGCAAGAAAGTGAACTGGACAACAATACATATCAAGGGTGTTGAATAGCTAAGTTAAATAAAACATGCATAAATAGGCTATCACCTATATACCTTTTTACAGGTAAAATTTATAATAGTCAAGTAGTTCGGTAAACCAAATGCACTCACCTAACAAGCCTCCTTTCACCCGAACAATTAGACCAGACAGCCTGCAACGAATTATCCTAAGTAACCATAGAACAAGAAGGAATTATGAGCAAGATAATCACATGAACAGAGACATTCAATGTTAAACAGGACCAGGAAATTTTCTAGCACAACTGACTCACGATCAAGTCGGCAAGGGCAGTTTCAAATGTATACTCTGCTGGAAGTTCTGCCAGAAGGTCTGTGTCTGGTGTCAAGTCCCACATGTTCTGAAAATGTAAGAAAAACAAATTTTAAATCAGTCACATAATTCCTGAAAGGCATCTAAAAAAATGCAGAAGTCCTTTACAAAGGAGATTAAAGAAAACAATATGTAGTTCTGCAAGGATTGCTTGGCAAGTTAAATGATTACAAAATAGAAATATCAAAAAAATAAAGAAGGAATGCATGATCAGTGAACAAGATAAATTACATAAATGATAGAATGACAAGATAGAGCTTGAAAATGAACACTTACCTGAAAAGTATTAACAGATCGCCCCACACCATCCTGACAAAAATAAAGAACAAAGGGGGTAAAAGGGGGTTAGAGATCTAGAAGCACCATGATGAAAAAAACAGTACTCAAACAATATCAGAGTACAAAGGCCAAAGAAAGGGGATGTAGTCCACAAAAACAATAAGGTAGATTGTAACTCACATGAAGCCTTAATATGTGACATTTGTTGGCTTTAAAATGTCGGAAACATATTTTCTTTTTGATCTTGTTATCATGCATATCTTCGAGATATACGTCTTCATTCCACAGAATCCTCCGTCTTTCTCCATGTGCCATTTTTGCAGATCTTTCCACCTCCTTTCTTATATGGTATATAAACTCATCAATAAACATCTCCTCTGCTGGATCATGAAGTGCTACGCACGTACTTATGCCATTTGGCAGCAGAATCTGAAACCTGTACACTTTTTCACCATCATCATCATCATTGCCATCCAAGAATTCAACAAGAGCCCTTTTACAGGACCTTCTATTTGCCATTTCTCCAAAGAAAATGCAAAAATAATTCAATCCGCCATTATGTTACTTAAGTCAGCTTCATGACGGTCCTGCCAGACATAATTTGTGACTGTTAACTACTATGATCATAATAACACATAATAATTTAGAAATATATATAGATTAGAAGGGTTAAAAATTGCAAAAGCTTTTCAAATGTCAGTATCTCGATCAAGGATTCATGTCCCCGAGAAATGACCTACAGGACACCAAGACGGGTACCATCCCACGTATCGGGATAGGGCCATACCCCGAGCGTCCCAATCGAGACGTCTTGGGACATCTCCTATCCCAAGAATCGGGACGAGGCGAGACAGTATTTAAAACATTGATCTCAATTAACTCAGCAGGTTTACTGAAACAAACTAAAATATGAACAATCAAGCATGATTAAAATGTTCCAAGTATCATAAGTTCATAACACCTTGGCTAGCCTATAAAAACCAATTAATAGATCAGGTTCCATAATAAAAACTAGATCAACCATTATTTTAATTTATTGAATTTATTAAATAGTGGATGAAAATTCAGAAATATGAGAATATAAAAGATGTTAAAAATTTTTAGATGATATACTGATACTGCATTGGCAGATGGTCACCAGAATATCAGTTTATACCATATCAATGAGTGCAAAAAATTGATATTGGAGTAGCACCTGCTAAAATGCACAAATTGGGAATATGAGGTTCCTTTTGTAAGAGACAAAGATAATGGATTTTTAAAAAAAATCCAAAAGAATAAATATATCTTTCTGCATTAATGTCAAACTGAGAGATAAAATAAAAAAATATGAACTGCTGCATGTAGCTAGACTTTAAGATGAAGTCGCTGAATTTATTTAATCAATGTAAATAACGAAATAAAAATCCATAAATCACCACATATAGCTAGAGTTGAATAAACAAAACACAATAGCACAGGATGATGTCAAGGAAAAACTAGGATAAAGCACCCAAAAGTGCAGTCAAAAATTGCAAGAAAGAAAAATTATTACATCAAGGCAATCACATACACGCGCCCATGAGATGAAGGTTTGGATCTTTTGCATCAACATAAAACTTTAGGCAAATCTTTATTTCAAGGGTTTATACACGCCATGAAAACATTAGTTTTAACAAAGAACAACAATCCCCACACTGCAACCGACTCAAGAAGATATTATAAATTCAATAGCACAAAAATATCATGCAATACAAGAAAATAATGTTCAAAATCGCAATATTGCATGAATAAAAACCATAGATAAAGATAACTGATTTTATTGGGTCAATGTAAAACCAAGATTAAAAATTACGTAAACCCCCTAGTAACTAAATACTGAACATGAGGAAACAAAACATGATCGAATTCTAAACCTAAAGAAAACTCTACGCAAATCTTTTTGAAATCTTTCAAACTATTGTAAAACGACTACTCACAAAACCCAAGTGTTAGCGGATAATGACACGTATTGCTCTACAACCGATTCAAGAGCACGATATAGAAACAATAAGTTATGGAAACACAAAATTAAACCACGCAATACCGTTGAAGAATGCAAACAAGAAAAGATTGATAGGAGAAGCCGGAGCTTCACCTAAGAACTCAGAGACCATAGACTTGCATGGAGCCTGTGATCTTCCGAGTACAATGGCAGGACCAAGAAACGTTTCTAGGCCCTTCTAAATCCTTGTAGCGACAAAGGAACGAATCAATACCCCCTTCGAAGATCTCCAAGGCCGCGAGACGAGCCCTGCTCCGAGCTCTCGATCAAGAAGCGGAGGCCGAAGACGTGAGCGACCTCGAGGAATTCTACGTTTACGCGTGAAAAAGATCGGAAAAATAAGAGGGGGAGAAGAAGGGAGAAAAAGGGAGAGAGAGCCGGAGACTAGAAAGTGGAGAGGGAGAGAGAACAAGAGACACAGGCAGTGCCTTTTCTGGCTCTTCTATAAAGAGGCGTCCCCTCGCTTAAACATTGGTGGGCGGTGAGCATATCTCCAGCGGTAGCTTGGTTTCAGGCGCGCGTTATGCTTATGCTCACTCTAGGTGAGCGGTAGGTTAAATAGTTCCCAGAATAGTGAATAGGTGCCCGTTTGAAGTTGCTTACACTGGAAGCTTCCGTATATTAACGGTCATGATTTATGGAAACTCTTCGTTTCTTAAGTGGATGATTAATTGGCACTTAATTGGCACTGACAGCGCTACGCCGGTACGTAGTATCTGGACCGAGAGGAAAGGCCGGTACACGGCGAGGTCAGGCCCGTCGGATTGCGAGGATGGGACGGAAAGGTGGGATAGGACGAAACGAGGAGAGAGAAAGGGTTACGGTCACCGGCAGTGGGAGTAATGATAGAGGCTTGATGCGACAGGTTGCCATTGCCTCGCGCGTGAGAGGTTTAAAATATAGCATGGTGCAGCACTTTTCGTATTCTTTGTGGACCCGGAGGAAGATATCCACTTGGGTCCAGCCTGCCCACCCGAGCAGCTGCAATATGAATATTGAGTAATGAACGCGAGGGGGAGCAGCTCGACCATTTTTGTCTATATATATATATATATAATATATAAAACATAAAATTATTAAAGTGATTTGGAGTTCGACGAACTTTCTAATAATATCAGTGATTCATGAGAAACAATTTTGACCCAGTAATTCTATTCCAAGAATTTACTTAATTGATCAGATCATGCCCAATTTAGACCTTTTTTTTGAAATAGTGATGCTGACCTTTTTTTTTTCATTTGTTTTATGGTGATGCTAGTCGATGTAGCATGGCGATGAATAATGGTTTCAGATTGGACATGATGGACCCTGCACCCCATCAAACACGAACGAAAACCTTAGGAGTTACCAAAGCGCAGCAGCTTTAGATTCAGGTGAAAGTGCCAACAAGCTTTCAAATGAGTACCAAAGCTTCCTGCGCAAGGTTCATTGGTTAAGGCATACCCTGAAGCACAAGAAGCCGCCTTCTTCTTCTTCTTCATCTTCTTCTTCCTTGGAGGAACGGCCAAAACCAATCATCCATATACAATCAAAAATAAAAAATAATAATGAAATTAAAAAATTAAATTAAAAAAAAATGAAAGAACTCGAATAAGAATAAGTATTTGAGAAGTGTCATAAAAAAGATCCTCCATGATCTATCCTTGTACTTACATATTTTTGGGCTGTTTCAGTTGTTTACTGGATGAGAGACAATCCATTGGTCTCTTCTAGGATTTGTGGATCACTGAGCTTCCCTTGGACAAATGGCCTACTTTTTTGAGCATGGAGATGGAGGAGTTGATGCACGTTTATGATCTTCTTCAATTAAAAGTGAAAGGGTGGAACACCGGCCTTATCTCTCAATCGAATGGTGATGATCTGGCGGAGAAGATGTTATCGATTGTAGTCCCCATATATGCTAGCCTAGATAAGAAAATGTGGGGATCAGTTGATGTATCAAGAGTTATGACTAGAAACTTGTATGAGATATTCAGGAGGCTCCCAGCTAGGAGAATTAAGGGGATATAGATTTGGAGGCTACAAGTGCATTCAAGGGTTTTCTTTGAAAAGTCTACCATAATATTTAGTGCTAGAGGCATGAATATTTCAATAACATGCCCTAATTATGGCAAGAAAGGAAATGGTGGACCATGTACTCTTTGCTTGCTCCAGTGTGCAACAAGTCTGGAAGATGGGGCTTTCCATAATGGCCTCGACCCTTAGAGAGATTACTCAGTAGTTTTAAGAGTTCCTCCAGAGGAGCGAGGAGTCTAACTCATCTAGAGCCATAGAGATCCGAATTGCTTATTTTGCTTATCATATTTGGTTAGCCAGGAATATTAAAGTATTTGATGCTATGTGATAGACGATGAGACTGATCTTGGAGATGGCGACGATTCATGCTGTGGAGTTTATAGGCTATTTATCATAGGATCTGACCTCGATGATTCGGGACATCTAGCCCCCCTAGCTGCTTCGGCATATATCACTTAGAAGCCCCCATCATCTGAATTTCTCAAGATCAATTTTGATGACAACAGTAGAGGAGGAGGAGGTGCAAGCTTTGTGATTCACAGATCAGATTCAAGGTTCATGGCCATGAGTGGGCATCACCTCTATGGGAGCATGGTTTCATTGACAGAGCTGCAAGAAGTCTAGACTGATATTATTTTTGCTAGAGTGAGACTCGATGCTAATAGATTGATGGTTGAAGGGAATTCCCCAGTATGATTGCTTGGCTTTGAAGGTATTCGTCCAAGGCTAGTACTCATCCATTACAACATGACATTTGATGAAAATTTGCACATCTATTGAGATGCATCAAATTTATCATAAGACCAACAATACTGCTGACTAAAAAACTCTTACATAATGATGCATACTAAGAAAGGACTAATATGAAAGATATTCCTCGGCCTTTTTAGTTCCTGCTTCTTCTTCTTCTTCTTCTTCTTCTTTTTTTGGATACATCCATACTAGAGTTATACGAGCATTCCACTTTACCAAAAAAAAAAAATCCTCCATAAATTTAGCACAAAGAATAATAGCTCAGACCGTTCACCAGTGACCATCACTCAAAAAGATATACTGGCCACGATATTAAACTCAAGAAATTCAGGATTTGGCAAATATACTGCTTTGGAGGAGGTGGGGAAAGAATGGAGAAGGACAAGTGAATGAAATCTCACGCACAGCTAACTTTACAACTCCTTGCTACCATATCATCATCCTTCTATGATCCTCTGTATGAAAGTTTGCCTATAAATGACATTTTCTCAATATAAACGACATTTTCCTGTTCCAGCACATACGGTGCACTCATCAGCATCACCGGCTACATGGCTCAGGCAATGCTTTATTCGGTCATTCATCACATCCTGCATAATAAAATCAGGTTCAAATTAAATAAAAAGCTCATAAAGGCATGAAGCACTCTAATTCTACTTTTCATGTTTCCCAAGCTTGCAGCTAGCCGAAGGAAATGAACCCAAAAAAATGCAGCCATTTGTTTCAACTTCAGCATGGTTCCAGGTTATTCTTTCCTAAAATTTTCTTCCCCTCATCCGACATAGAACAGGAAAGTGGTGTCATAATTTTGCAAGGCAGCAGATAACACGAACAGGTGACCCAAACCTGAGAGCATGCCTTCTCCATCTGGCACCGAATTGCAGAGTTTCTGAAAAGGCATTAATCTAATTGGCACACCCTAAGACAACTCTAAAAATATAGCATACCTAGTAGTTCACTCTGTGATACACAGTGAATAAAAGTGACGTGCGGGATTAAGTTGTTTAGCACCGATTACCAAGAGATCATGTGGATCCTTGTCAACCAGTAAGACAAAGACCCAAACTTCAAGGATGACCCTTGTATTCGACGTAGGGTGCATTAGCAATATGAATTTAGGTGTGAATAAATGGCATAGCATTGCTTATTTAACAAGCACGCCAAGAAGGTGAATCGGAGTATACATGAGGCATGATGCGAAAGTACAAGGCTTAAGAGTGATAAAAATGGACCGACAAAAATAGTCAAACAGCAACTAGTGAATGCATCATGAAAGTCCAAGCGAGAAAGATAGGACTAAACCAGATGCAATTTTTTTATGACAATTTGTTCAGGATGAATCTGTCATAATATGACATTCTATTAATCTTACAATAGAATGAATATGGCACTTCAAAAGAATTATTAATATAGGTTCTTGTGAAGGACAGGAACATGGATGAAGATGTTGAAACATACTATGGGAGACCTACATTACCGTCATTTCAAAAATGATGGATATCAAGAAGTTCGAGAAGAGAGAATGACCTTTTGGCCACAAGCAATTATGGTCCTTTTGAAAATGATGGATGTCAAGTCTGGGACGCTGCACATACTGTAGACGATGACACTTCGCATATAATGATATATGTCATCCATTCAATGAAAGATCTACCTTACAGAATGCATAATACATGACCAACAAGCAGCAGAGCCATTATGAGTTAAACCCTTAACCGTTGAACACTACTAAAATATCAATCACGTAATGTTCGGCTCAATACATCTACAAAGTGTATATAAAAAAAATCCATTACATCAATTGCTTGAAACAATTGACTCACAGATGGTGTTCCTTGAGATAGCTGGTAGGCTACGCTTCCACATATCCATACTTTATAAACAACCCTCTGTTTATATATTTAAAATTTAAAGATACCTCAATTCTGCTGTCATTTCAGGGGCACATGTCTCATGGTACTTTTCTCTTTAGAAGATACGACCACTCATTTAAAAGCAAACTCTGGAGACCTCTGGCTTTCTGCTTATTAGGTTTTCATTCTTAGTTCTTAACAGATTCAATGGAGTTCAACTATGATCAGAGAATAAACTGCAAGTCTAAAACGTGTTAGCTTTATATAATGAGAGCTTAGGTCAATTATCATTTAATGAAGGAACTAGTTTTAAATGCTCTCCAAATTTTAAGAAATTCACCTATATAGGTAGAGAAATGGCTATTTCTCATGATTTTAAGATTGAAAAATTACCTGTTTCCTTCCTTTCTCTTTGCCTCCTTTTTTTTAATGGATGCTTGACTCATCACTTCTACATCTATGCTAGGGGCCACTGCAGTCTTTTATTTATTTTCAGAAGGCTATCAACTAAATATTTCAAGAAATTAGAGAACATTTTCTTAGAAAGGTGTATATCAAACAAATTATTGTCAAAAAACTGCCAAGGTGATGTCTATATCCATGCTGCAATGCTGTGATAATGAAACACTGAAACTTCATGACTTGTGATGCTTGCTACACTTGGTGGAAAAAATAAATCAATTCAACTTGTCATTTGTTTTTTTATTATTACTGTTTGTTATTAGTGTGTTCTACAGTATCAGCATCGTGATAAACGGGCATACATATCCATGTTTGCGGGTATAATGTCACCTGTTTAAGAGCCTGACGGCATGAGTTAGTGCGTGTGCACAAGTGTATATGCTTAGCAATGGTCGTAAGCACCTAAAGGAAAAGAAAAAGTGAAGAAATACCATACCACCATAAGCTCATGCAGACCAAGAGGTGCAGTGATGACATAGGATATGCCCGAGTGCTCCCTGGATGCCTCAGCTGCTAACGCAGGGATATCCTAAGAAACATGCAACAAGGATTTTACAGAAAAGCTTCATGTTGTTCAGCAGCTCTTACTTAAAAATCACAAGGTATTCCCATAAAAACAAATTCAAAATCAATCAAGTTTAAGCCACTTCCGAGTGTAATCATGGCACACCTGTTGCCAATGCCGTCCTGGGGAGAGGAAAAATGGGCTGACGATAACTCGTTTTGCTCCTTGTAGCACACATGTTTCAAATGCATCCCTGATTGATGGTGCGGCCAATTCCTAAATTTTCAGAAAGATGATAGTTCAGCAAATTCCAAAATGATGCAACAAACAGCAGCTCAACAATAGAACAATCTCAAACTTAGAGACCAAAAGAAGGGAAAGGGGAAAAAAAATCAACTCCATAATTAATGCATGTGTGATGCATGATGTATGATAAATCAACTGATCGACACTTTCATAGAAAAAAGACAATATTTTTACCACAGTTAACAGAAAGTACAGATAGCACCATCCCGTATTTGAAGATAAAGCAACAGAAGCTCGACCTCTTAGAAGCAAAGAAACACAATATAACGAATACCTACCATATGAGCAGGTTCCACTATCCTATAACCAGTCCTGGCTTTGAACATGGCAACAAACTCATCTGCGATTCCAAAGATACATACTTTAGCTCTTCATAGAGACTAAATTTAACATGCTTTGAAAAAATAATGGTAGTAGAATTAGAAACTATGGTGGACTAAGCTTACCCAGCATAAAATTAGATTCTTGCCGTCGAGATCCATGATCAACGATGATCACAGCATCTTTGTCTCCCACCGAGTGTTCCAATCTTTCCAGCTCTTCGCTTCTGACACTTAGACAGCACTTTGTCGACAGAGTTCTACCATTTGTCGTAATTCTCGAAAATTTGTGAAACCCAGGAAAATGCAATCTAGGAGGATCCCTTACATGTACCCTGGTCAAAGTAGCAGGCAAGAAAATGTTACAATTATTTACAGCTCAAACTAATTGCTTTTTCAACAAAAACATGCCTAAATTGATATAGTAGGTGGCTGATAGAGTGAAGTATTATGCCATAGAGGACGATTTTTCATAAAACGGGTCCTTAATTCCAACAAGTCAAACAAGAATTTAGCCGTGGAAAGGGGAAAAACATCAGGTTTTTTTTTTTTTAACCTTCTCTATTCATTAGAGAAAATTACCTGAAGGAAGGAACTTGCGAAGGAATCGTGGCCGAGTGCATCGCCCAAGACGGTATTTGTAGCACCCAACAGGCCTTCCAAATCCAGTGGCCCCCCGCAAAGTTTAGGTCGGCGAGGTCGAAGGGGCGCCCAAGAAGACGAGTTCGTCTCCGAAAGCAAGCGCCGTAAGGAGGAAGAGGAGGTCGCCCAAGAAGGGCGAGGGCGGAGCGGGAGATCGGAAATAGAAGAAAATGGGATCGTGATATCCCTTTGATGTAGACACTCCTCCGCTAGAATTTCCTTTTTTTTTCTGTGGGTAAGGGGTGGAAAATAAAATCATATTCAAAGTTGATGGTGGCTTTGGTAGTATCCTCCGATAATCAAGTCAGTTCTTCTGATCAACAAAAATGAAATGCTCGGATATGAATTCGGCAAAATTTTGGGAAAAGAGAAGAGAGTTTAGAAAAAATATATCTAGAGAGTCTATTTTTATAGATGGAACCTCTTGTAATCATCCGATAATGGAATCATCTGTAGTAGACTGATAAATGATAGTCGTAACCGTCTTGATAAATGATAATCATAATCGTCCAGTAGTAGGATCATCTGTAGGAATCCGTCTGAAGAATAAGTCTGGAAAGAATTTGACTCATGTAGGAATCCGACTGAACTCGAAGGGGGAGACCTCTCGCTACAGATACTGTAGAACAACATCTTGAACATCCGAGAAAGCCAGAGACTGATGCTTGCTTCAAGGTCGAATAACTACGATGGCAAGACGGGAGGAGGTAGGGTTTGTCCAACCAAGAAAGACATGGGAATAAATAGGCTTTTTCATTTAGCGCAATGCAGAAGACACTACCTTCGAGGATGAGCATGCCTCCGAAAGGAGTTTGGCTTCTGTGAAAATCCGATTGAAGGAGAAGTTCAAAAGAAGTTCGGCTCCTATAGAAATCTGACTGAATGAGGAGTTCGGTCCTTTGAGAAATCCGACTGAAGAAGAGATATGGAAGAAGTTCGGCTCTTAGAGGAATCCGTCTGAAGGAGGCGTTCGGAAGGAGTTTGGCTCTTGTAGGAATCCGACTAAAGAAGAGGTTCGGAAGAAGTTCGGCTCTTATAGAAATTCGACTGAAGAAGATGTCCGAAAGGAGTTTGACTTCTGAAAAAATTCGACTGAAGGAGAAATCCGAAAGAAGTTCAACTCTTGGAGAAATCAGACTGCTGAAAAAATTCGGGAGAAATTCGGCTCCTGAAGGAATCCAACTAAAGGAGATGTCCGAAAGAAGTTCGGCTCTTGGAAGAATCCGACTGAAGGAGAAATTCGGAAGGAGTTCGACTCTTGAAGAAATTAAACTGTTGGAGGAATCTAGAAGGAGTTCGGCTCCTAGAGAAATTCGACTACTGGAGGAGTTCGGAAGGAGTTCGACCGCTGGAGGGGCCCGACTGATGGAGAAGCCTGTGAGTAGTTCGGCTGAAGTCCAAAAGAAGTTCAGCCGTTGGAAGAGTTTGGCTGGGGTTCAATCGCTAAAGGAGTTCGGCTACTGAAGAAGTTCGATCGCTTGAGAGATTCGGCTGGGGTTCGATCGTTGGAGGAAGAATTTTTTATCGAAGCTCTTCCATAATTATCAGTTGCATTAGGCTAAGCGTCAGACTGGACTTCGATGGGAGCGAAATTTATCCCCAATAATAGTCTCCATACTTTCGAGTTTGAAATTTGAAAGAATGGAGTACAAAAAATGTGACTGCCACAGTCCTTTTTTAGGCTCTGCACCCATTGAGGTTGAAGCTCCAGAGAAATCTTATCTCCTGCCGAGGTTGAAGGAGATCTTATCTCCTATTGAGGTCGAAGCTTCTAAAAGCTCGGGGGAGATCTTATCTCCAATTGAGATTGAAGAAAATCTTATCTTCTATTGACGCTGACGTTGAAGCTCGGAAGATATCTTATCTCCAGTCGAAGTTAAAGTTGGAGCTCAGGGAGATCTTATCTTCAGTCGAGGTTAAAGAAAATCTTATCTCCTATAGATGTTGAAGCTTGGGGGAGATCTTATCTCCAGTCGAGATTGAAGTTGGAGCTCAGGGGAGATCTTATCTTCAGTCGAGATTGAAGAAGATCTCATCTCCTGTTGACGTTGAAGTTGAAGCTCGGAGGAGATCTTATCTCCAGCTGAGGTTAAAGTTGGAGCTCGAAAGAGATCTTATCTTCAGCTAAGATTAAAATTGGAGCTCGGAAGAGATCTTATCTCTAGCTGAGGTTGAAGGAGATCTTATCTTCTGTTGATGTTGACATTGAAGCTCGAAGAAGATCTTATCTCCAATCGAGGTTAAAGTTGGAGCTCGGAGGAGATCTTGTTTCCAGTCGAGGTTGAAGGAGATCTTATCTCCTATTGACGTTGAAGCTCGTAGAAGATCTTATCTCCGGCCAAGGTTGAAATTGGAGCTCAGGAGAGATCTTATCTCCAACCGAGGTTGAAGAAAATCTTATCTCATGTACCAAAAGCCTTTTATCTGGCCTAAAAAAGAAGTCCAACTTAATCTTTTTTTATTATAATTCACAAAAGATAGGAATGTTGAAATAAAAATTCTCTACTGAAAAGTAGTTAACGATATTGCAAGTTTTCAAAATTTTAACGTTGACACTATGTAGCTTCTTAATATTTTTTCTTACCGGTATTGATACTTCCATGCAGGGATTGGCTTCTTTAAGACCCCTCCCCCTAGGTCTCCTCTGGTTGCGAAAGAGCCCTTGGTTGCTCTCCTCTTGCTTCTGACCGACGTCTGAGGAATCGATCCAACCGGTCTCTGTTGATGAGCTCCTCAATTTCGTCTTGGAGCTGAATGTATTCTTCAGTATCATGACCGTGGCTATGATGGTAGAGGCAGTACTTGCTTCGATTGCACTTGTTTGAGGAAGATCGTAATTCTTCTGATCTTGGTAGCTGATTCTTAATTTCCATCAGAACTTAAGTTTTAGGAGCATTAAGGAGGGCATAATTATGAAACCTTCCGGGGAGAGAACTTCTTCGCGCCCTTCTGTCGGGGCTTCTTTGATGACGAGCTCAAGGAGAAGCTTGAACTCGTTTGCACTCGAAGGAAGTCTTTGAGCACGGTCGAACTTCATTCGATCCTCCTTCAGTAGCGGGTTTGTTAGACTCGCTCTTCCGTTGTTCTCCTACGGCTTTTTCATCCTTCAACTTAAAGACTTCTTCTGCACAGACATATCCCTCAGTCCGAGCTAGCAGATCGACAAAGTTCCTAGGGTACTTCTTCTCTAGAGAGAATAATAAATTATTCTTCTGAAGGCCATCTTTGAGTGCGGCCATTGTAATAGATTGGTCCAGATTTCAGACCTTCAATGCAGAAGTATTAAACCAGATGACATAAGTCCGGATAGATTCTCTCTCCTTCTGCTTAATATTCATCAGAGAATCTGAACCTCGGTGGGAACGTCGACCACTGACGAAGTGAGCCATAAACTGATGGTTCATCTAATCAAATGAGAGATCGTACTTGGCTTCAACGTCGAGTACCGTTTCTTGCTGCTCTCTTTAAGGTAGATGAAAAAACTCGACATAAAATGACGTCTGGTGCACCATGGAGCAGCATCATGGTTCGGAAGGCCTCCAGATGATCGACCGGATCAGAACGGGTTCACCAAATCCCCAAGCAGAACGGGGAAGGGGATGGCTTTTGCCTCATCTCAATGCTATCTTCTTCAGATGGTGAACTGCAGCATGCTCTATCAAGTTTGAAGTGGTTGCTTCATCTATAACACTATAATGCCCGAAATGCTCAGATCTACGTATTCGCTTGCAAGGAGGCTCCTTAATCAGATATCCCGCCGTAGCTTCAACAAATCCAAACTCATCTGTGCAGGTTTCTCCGTCTACCTAAGATGCAATGCTGACATATGAATATCAAACACGGCACTCAACCAATCAGTCTTCACGTTTTTTTTTTTAAATTTTTTTTTAAATTTTTTACCATATCAGCCTCACATCAGCAGCAACAATTGTTACAGTGGCTGAGTGGCCAATGAACAGTTTAAGTAGGAACAAAGTCATCAATTTGTGAATATTCATTTGTTTGATAAAAGCACCGACAAAAGGTTGTTTGGATTGAAGTGGCATCAAAGAAATGAGACTTTAAAACCATGATATGCTCATCAACTGTCCAACCTGGATGGCCCAGGTGATCCTTGTATACAAAAATAGCAATACCAGATAAGTTATTTACACGCTATTCTAGTCCTTACATTCATGTACACTATTCTCTCACACTCTTAGGCGCCAAATGATTATCATCTACCAGAAAATCCCACATTTGGCCCAGCACTCCACAAAGGACCAGCCATAACATCCTATTTAGCGGCAACCAAATATATACCCAAAAAAGAGACTTATTACATTTTCGCAGAGAAAAAGAAAGGTATCCATACATGAAAATTTCTTGACAATTGCTGGGGGCGCTATTTTGTACGCTATGGGTAATTGTACTCCAAAAGATTGTCCAAAAATTTTTTCCTTGCCAAAACCTCACACAGACGTTCACCTTTCTTTCTGAACCTGGCCAGGTCTTTTGCATGGGCTTCAGCTTCCTTTGTCATCTCTTCACCAATCACTTCTAAAAGACACCTTTTCTCCTCCATCTGCTTGTGGGCATCAATCATGTTCACCGAGAGTTCCATTTGATTTTGGGAAGTAATGACAGGAAATACTACCTCTGGTTCACTACAGAAAGCAAGAAATATTAATAAAGTCACAATCTCTACAGCCACAATCTTCAAATGTAAAACTTTCGTTAACCCATTCAAATCATATAAACAATTCATCAGCATCTGCATGATTATGTCATAACAAGGGTACAATTCAGAACATTCCAATATGGATCATCACATCAAGATTGTAGTAAGATCTGACGAAGCTTTTACAAAAAACAATATCACGCAAAAAAATTGGAGAACTAGCATTCAAACACAAACTCTATACTAGAGAGGACTTAAATAGAAATTCTCGAACATTGGCACAAAGCACTAATGATATTTGATAAATTGCAACAGGCAGTGAAGAAGATCTTCATAAAGGAAACTCTTGCAATGGATCCTGTACAAAAGCTTACCAACACTAACTCATACATCTCACCTCAATGTTACGACACTGCACAAGGCACCGCAAAGGTGCAGTTACAAGTTCCCCTCCAACATATCAATAAACATATCTTGAATTGCAAGTCTGGGAGGCTATCAGCTCATTTTCAAATGAAATTATTCTTACAAGCTTTAAAACTGAGTCTCCCTTCTTTCTAGTCATACTAGGCAAAACAGTCCAATGACCTTTAACGGTCAATGTCAGAACCCAAGATTCAGTCTTCTAAATTGTTTAATTGCCTATTACAAGGATATAGATGGAGAGAAACTGCCAACACGACTTTCATATGCTAAACAGAAATTTCAAGTTGAGTACTTACGTGCTCATGTGAAGTAAAACATCAGACAGATAAATATAAATGGTAGCCGTTAAATCTACAAGTGAAGAATTATACATCTTATTATTACCACAGAAGTGACCTACCACCACAGCACATGCCAAGGCCCCAAAACTAGGGCCTCAGTTTGGCTTGTTGAATTTTAATATAGACGGTTCAGGCTTTGTGAAGTTTAGGGTTTTTGAAAAACAATAGAAAAAGACAAAATATAAAAAGATTGTGAAAAAGGAAAGAAAAACAAAAGAAATAAAACCTGACAAGCAAACAGATAGTATATACATTGAAACATATCACATCTTTGCAATCTATGTATAATTGTCTTGATCCTTCTGGGCTGAAATCCTTTAGTACAAAGAACCACTAAATTGTTGAAGGCTAATGAATTTGTGAAATATTGTGTCAGATTCTACTGCTTGACATCAATTTAATTCTTCAAACATTTGACATCCTCGATATTCATGGAAGTAAAACCATACCACCAAAGAATCACATATGAATATTAAGCTCAATATAATATTTACCCATCATATGACAAACTAAGTACCCACACATAGTTCACTGCCTACTAAATATGAAAAAGGTTATAAATAGATATAATTCAGCTAAATTCCTTTAAAATTTAAGCTAAGGTCTGCAAATCCAAGCATTACATTTTGTAAATTCCACTACTTAGAGTCATAGACCCAATCATGTCAAGAGGATACAAGCTCAAACTTTAAGATCCAAACCAACAGCTTTAATTTCATTAAAAAAATTCCAAAAAAAAAATGTCTAATGGTAAGAAAATACTCTTCTTTTAATTGAACAAAAGAAAGAAACGTGACCCAAAAAAAATGCCACTATTGAGCTGAATGCATTTAAAGCAACGTAGATATGGCCCAAAAATTGCAGTAAATATTGATATAGTAATGAATCAAATAAAGCAAGCAAAGTAGCAAACTCGTTTCAATTATAATAAACCAAAACAAGCTGAAAGCAATCAAGCCAGGCTAAACTGGTCAACTTTGCGACAATAATTGACTAGACTAGTCATTTTTTTTGTGTGAAACATCGTTCTGGATCAGGGCTAGCTTAAACTCAGAACTGATGATTTGTTTGGCCGAAACTACAACCCTCCATAACTGTGAACTAGTTACGGGTTGTTTTATTCAGACTGATAATTTTTACGTAAAACTTAAGCTAGGTCCTTATCCTTAAAAATAGCTAATTGCCCTTCCCATATATCTGGCCTAAGGCACCTGTGTTATGATAACAAGCCACTACACACCCTGCTGTAAGCATCTGGTAGGTCCAAATGTGTATAAATGTAGATAAGTATCATGTATCAATAGAGTCTCTATGAAACACTAGAAAGGCAAATCACTTAAATAAACCCCATTAAAATCCATTACTCATCATGAGTTCTATATCCAATCGTTCCATACTTAACTCTAAATCAGCAATAAGGTATCAGACTACTAGATCTCTTCACTCTATTAAAAGCGAACAGCATTCATCAATGCAATCTCCTACCACTCTGAATACACCCTCAGCTGAACGACTAACAGCGATGTAGATTAGACGTCTCTCTATATACCAATATGTCACTCATCTACCATCAGAACTACATTATACCTGTCACTAGTTACATACCTAACCTCATAACTCTACAATTGTCACTCACTAGAATCCTCAGCACTCGCTTTAGAGAAAACATCGGGCTTCTACACGTATAGATTATTTCCATTGTAAAGGGAAAACCAGAAGATTGAGGTCATTAGCAGCAATATATTGATGTGGCTTGCCATCTGGGTCTCTGGTACTTCAGACAAGAAACATTAGAAATACAAGACACGTAGTTGCACACGGAGATTCTTCCTAACAGCTCTGCAATTTCAATTGATCTCCAATATACTAATAAATATATTATATTACTATCTCATATGTCAAATGATCATTCATAGCGTAATCAACAGCTCTGACCACACGGGATGAAAGAATATCTGTGCTGCCTCAGGAAGAATGGCCAATGTGAGAGCATGTTCTCCAAAATACGTGACAAAGAAGTCTTCTCGCCCATATACGCACATAGATTCTAGAATGCATGAGCATAGAACTACTAGAGATTTTGAGTGTTAGATAGATCACGGAAGTATAATGGCTAGGCTATCCATGACTAACATAAAATGCTCGCCACCACTCTCCAAATCATTATAGCACAGCAATACCAATGGTCGATTCGGTCACAGAGAAAATACTTAGTTCTAGTATAGACCTCATCACAAGAGATATTAGAATCAATATCCCATTGTCTTGAGCATCATAGAATTGATTTCTCTATTCTTTATTGTAAACATCACGCAAAAATAGATATTCTTGACACACAACCATCATAGACATATCACACCATTATTCATTGCTAAAATCTTATTGCAATAATATAAAAGTAATGCACACTAATATATAACAACTATAGTATGGTTTGGGTGCTTTCTCACCTCAATATGCTTGACAGTATCACTCCATCACACACCTGAGATATTTCACAATGCTGACTAAATGATATTGCATACCATCTATGATTAATTATATACCTTTATGTGGCTGTATTGAGATTTACATTCTAACAGTAATAAATACAAAGATTTAAAATAAAAGTTAGTGTGAGACATCATCTCTAAATTGATAGCTTAACTAACACAGCAGGATTAGTAGTGTGCAAAATCGAAGCTCTTATAAGAACTTAATAGCATATGTAGATTTTCTACATTTTTATGCACCATCTTATATGAAGCCAGCTTAGAATAAGTCATTAATAATCTCATACGCACTCGTAACACACTAGTCTAATTCTAAATCTAACCTGTACTTATTATGGCATATTTGATTCTTAAGAATAATTAGGGAATGTAAGAACTTATTAATATCCTCATCCATTAAGTGTAATTTATGTATACCAGAAAGATACATTATGAAACACCGCACACTCGTATTCATACATAGTCGCTCACCATAATAGTCTGAATTCAAACATCATAAGAATATCCTTATGTTCGGATGTTAAATAGGGCTACAATACCTGATCAAGTTCTAAAAGGTCTTTATGATATTATGTAAAACTATAACAAACCTTCTCGATTATAAATACACGATATAAGCAGTAATCGAAATTAGTACTCAGTGCAGGTCACTATCGAAGGACGCAACAACAGATATATACAGCACATCTATGGTCACTAAGGTCTCAAAATACGGTTACATTACATACTGATGAGACCTGACACTAGCACGCGCACGTAGCTCAACTCGTAACTTGACATAGACTTGCACGTACCACCTCACAAAATGAATTTATTCAATGTTATAACAATACATCATTAATATTATACAAATAAATATATATCTGTTACAATTACCTAGAAGTAGAGGATACTCAAGACCAGAACCATCTTTCACAAGATATCATTCATATCTCGTCTAGACAGTGCAACAACCTCTTATATTGCATATAGAGTACTGATGTACTTAGAACAACTATTCGGAAACAATTCTTAGTAACAACTGGAGTTTATCGATTGCGTTCATCGTCTATCCATGGATAACTAATGGAACAATATCTTTAGAATGATATTGGGACGAGGCATGACATAAAACTGTTCCACAACTCAAATGAAATAAATGAGACCAGCATATCACAGAAAAGTAAATATCATCTCTGCCTCAAACTATAAACTTTATCTCCATTGAACTAACCACGTCGTACCAAGACACCTAACACTGAAATGATGTCAACCTCTCTCTATTCTTCACATCAATAAATCACCCTAACACTCGCTATATCTTGTAAGAACTATACTGTCAATCACCACTTCGACACTTTCTTATTAATGTCTTCATGCAGCACTATCACTATCTCCACTACTCAGATATAGTCGGCAACACTTACGTCACTATAAATATAATCCCTAACCTGCAAGACAGTAATCATACGCAGAAACAGGTCCGATAAATTTATAAGGTTCACACTTAGAAGACACACAATCAAACATAGCATTAGCAACTACGATATCTTCGAGATATAATTATTAGCAGACGATGTGCACTCGATTAGAGATTCGATATGTTAATGTCTATTCATGAAAGATCAACACACAGGATCACTCTCGAACCGCATTTATACACATATAACAAATCAACACGAACACCTCGGGCTATCAGGATCACCAGAATATTAAGATAAAACGGCGCATCAGGACTTACTCGCGACACAACCTCCTGCATGAGAACATCAGGATAGTTTATGATATCTCACCAATTGTATGGATGCCATAGTCCATCCACCTCACTAGTAGCCTAGTCACATAGCCATCATATTTCCGATTTAGAGTACTCACTTAGCGCAACTTACTGTGGATTCTACAAGTAACATATATTCGATGCTTCACTATCAAGACGCAGACCGATCCGACTCTTTATCGACGTATTTTATTATAGCTAAGAAAGATGATATCGGACACTAAATCAACTGATCAGACAAATCGATAATATCAACAAACATGCATTGATGACATCATACTAGTATGTCAAAATATATATATTTACTTTATGAACAAATTAATCCTACCTTGACAAGAAATAGACATTCAGATATTAATAATCATTATAACTAATTAACCATAAATTATTCAAAGAGTAATATGATATTGATATTTTATAAAACAGATGTAATAGTATATAAGTAGATATTAAAAAATGACTATATATTATAGCACTACTAATATAAAATATATATAATAATTTGACTTACATAGGCATATAATTGAGATAATATTACGTATCATATAGTTATGAGTTATTGCTTGTTCAATTATTGGCCATGTATAATAGTATCAGAATCGCGAGCATAAATTAATATAATATCAAGAGCTGATATCTTCTACAGACTGCATATATCTAAGTACTCACTGAATACAGACATCCTCTCAATATATAATAGTCATCTTAAAGATCTCTATTAGAAATTCTTTGATGGATGCAATATAATCCTCATAATAAGATAATCCTTTACCTTTAGCTGGTAAGGAACACTAGAACAATGTACATACTCAATCATTAAGGATGAAAAATTCCATTTGAAATATTGTACCATCCACAGTCACTACGCTTCATCAGTCATGTCAAACGAGCATTAATCGAAAGGGATCCTGCTCTATCTAATATGATATCCAAGGGTGACTTTCTCGTTCTATGAGAATCACATGTAGTTACCCGCGCAATTTACACTTCACTATTATACTCATACTATACATACTTATTCTCTCTAAAGCAACCTGTCATGAAGCATTCCTGATGATTTGTTGCATGAACGACATATTGTCAAGCCATTAGTAAATTATTCACCCAAATTTCTCTCGACAAACTAATACTTCTAGGCCGACTATATAAATATCTTATATTACTTTTGTTCTTTTATAAAAAAAGAGCCACAAAGATGTGCCACAATTGGAATCATTAAATAATCCATAATCACCCCAATATCGAGCAGGAATAGTATTCATTAAAATATAAAATTCATGCCATGAAAGAGTATTATACTCTCTCAAAGGGATTCTCTTTGTATCCAATTAGTACTTAAGCAGATCATATTCAGTATTAAGGAATTATCTAGGACTGAGTACAGAATATCATAATCTTGACTCTATATCATCGTTCCGAAATTATACATTCAGCAGCACCCAAGCAACTATGATTCACTACCTAATAAAAGTGTTTCTTTGACGAGTATATGAATCTGCATGGTCCTCTAGGGACAGATTGTCATACCGTGACTAAGAAAACCTACTATGCATGCGCGATCTAGTATCATCTTATTTCTCACATCTTATCTAAAACATTCTAACCAGGAAAAATCTATCCATTCAAATATTCATATATATTGATATATACATATCCCATACCATTATAAGAATGAATAACAACATTCAAATTAAAAGGAATACATCCACATTACTACTCTTAGCTTCTCAATGAGGATGAATTAAATTGTATCTCTCGTCACTCTCTTCATAATTCAATAATACATTCAATCGCAGATTAAAACTGGCTCAGCTTGCTGAGATGTCTCCCCATATTTCACGAACTTCTGTTATAAAATATATATCTTATATCGCTTACTACGTAAAGCTATAGATGGCACTACTCATATGCATCAATAAAATATTCTTATATAATTCGATCTGACTGACAATACTGAAACATCGCTTTACATATGCAGTATTAACAAAATGAAATTTGAAGATTCTAACAAGTCACAAAGAACCAATAGTGACAATCACCACGATCTAAATCCATTAAAGTATCACATCATCAAGATTATATGACCCTGAACATTACACAATTCTCGACATCGCAATCTCTCCAGGCTCCATTAGAATAATGAGGCGAATCTCATACATATTAAGCATCTAGTGTACATAACATCTTAGATGCTAAATAACGTATAACAAGGTCAGTCACACCTATCAACTATATCAATTCAATCTAGACAGTATATGATCAATTGATTTACATTTGACGCCCCAATGTTAGGTATTGCCGATCACGTATCTCAGAGATACTTATTCTCGATACTAAATATTGTCAAACAACGTGAACCTTAATAGTACATTATAAACCCTATTCTACCTAAGGTGATGTATCTGCTTCACTCTATACTTCTTGACAATACACAACACAATCTCACATTCTCTATCATTCCATCAGATATCACCACCTCTATCCTCTCTACATGCTCTCCATCCGTAATACATCAGCTGAATAGTGATAATACAATTCAATTCGAGACATGAAATACCAAGTCACATAGGAATCAGTACTTAAATATAAGGCAACACAACTTCGTACTCCACCACAAGCGATTACACAACTCATTCATATAACAACATAGTCCAATTATTATTAACTTAAATATCAAGAAAATGGTATAATAAGAAGATCACTATACAAGTCCTCAGACGACAGACGCGAGAGGCATTCTCGTCATCCACTACTCAACACACATCAGAGCAAGAGCAGATGGAAGTCAATATTCTTTCGGCTTACCCAAAGTCGTAGTCCACATTGTCACTTCGAAGTGTAAATATCGGGATACGGTGATTGGAGTCGATGATACTTCTCTGTAAAATTATCCACATACCATATTCAATTAAGATTCAATCATAGAGCGAGAGAAGATTACTAGAAGATGGAACGAAGAATGAAACGGAAAAGTAAAAAGAAAAAGAAAGAATGAAAAAGAAAAGGGAGAAAAAAGAAAGGAAGAGAAAAAGAAGGAAGAAAGGAATTACATAGTAGAACTGATTAGTATAGAAAAATAATTCGGCCTAACAACATAGAACAAGGCAAAAGGGACTATATGAACACGATATGCGTAATAACAAAAAAAAGATAAAGAGTTAATAGTATATACAAATGTATACTTATAAGCATACATCACAACGAAAACGAGAAACCTAAGACACGTCGCGCAGAAGAATGATGGTACATAGTATCATCATGTATCTCAACATGCTATAATAAGATGTCGATAGAATGCCATACTGCTAACAGCCATCTTGCGCTTAATTATGTCACACCGCAACTCTTACCCCATTTCCACGATTAGAAGCTACTTACTAATCCGCGCAACAATACTCCCGAGTCGATCACTTCTCTCCACAGTAGAAATTATACTAACATGGTTCAACAACACAAATAAAATCCTTCAATCAAAAGTATTCTTTTTGAAAAAAATTCCGAACCCTAAAATACAGAGAGAAATATAATACAGAATAAAATTCTCTAATAATATTATATAAACCCAAATAGTGTTCCCACACTTATATACTAAAACGGTTATTACCTAATAAGCAATGCATAGTAAATTTCGCGGTGAGAATAAAAGGATTCTCACAAAAGCTATACGTATCAGGACTAGATAGCAGCTAGAATGAGAGGACTAAGAAATTATTGTCAAAGATTATATTTACTCAGTCAGAGAGGAATAGTTTAAGTTAATACAATCTCATGCATTAATCAATCAGCAACATG